>PVIU01009336.1:0-47871 GCA_004026605.1 Ondatra zibethicus
TGATGGTGGTGGTGGTGGTGATGATGACGATGATGATGGTGATGATGTGTGGTGATATTAGAGTGGTGGTGGTGGTGATGGTGATGATGGTGGTGATGGTAGTGGTGATGGTGATAATGACGGTGATGTTGGAGTGGTGGTGATGATGGTTAGGATGATGGTAGTGGTGATTATGGTAGTGGAGATGGTGGTGATGGTGGTGACGATGGTAGTGGTGGTGATGATGGTGCTGTAGATGGTGGAGATGGTAGTGATGGTGATGTTGGAAGTGGTGGTGATGGTGGTAAGGATGACGGTGGTGGTGAAGATGATGATTGTGGTGATGATGATGGGAGTAGAGATAATGAAGAAGATGATGATAATGATAGAGGGTGGGGGTACTATTGTTTGGATCCATGGCATTGCAAATGCCAACCAAGCAGGCCCTCTACCACTCAGCTGTATCCTATTACAATTACACTTGGAAGAGGAAAAGAAACCCTTAGAACTTTCTGTGAAGGAGGCCTGATTCTGAGGTCTGTCCCAGCACTGGGACTAGGGATGGGCACTAGACCCCTTTGAGCCTCTGTGTTCTGGATTCAAGTGGGTACAGCAGTTCCCCTGGCACCCTTACAAGGCTATTTGTGGGCCTTAAAACCAGTTTCTGCCTTGGGAGGAGTCACTCCATGGGGCAGTAAAACAGGCAAGTTTATGAATCCCGCAGAAGCTCATCTGGTCCAGGGACAGTGCCTTCTTTAGCCCTCAGGCACCAGCAAGTGAGCATGGGCCTGTTTGCCACCTTGAAGGGAGCCCATAGTCACCAAGACAAGGACAACTTTTTCCAGGTGAAGGTTCTGGGAGCCACAGATGTCCCAGCCTGTGAGTTTGGAGAGGGCTTCATTTCTGGACGTCACCACCACAGCTATTCAGGCTGTGGCGGGGTGGGGTTTGGCGGGGCTGATGGTGAGCTCCTGGCACCTGTGGCAGCAATGGTGGTCTGAGCTCATGCCTGCCTATGGTGGAGGTTGGAATGGGAACACAGCAAGGCTCTCTGGTATGTACTTGCCTTTCCCAGACTTACCAATAGTTTAAGAAAGCCGGGCCGAGCTGTTACCTGCCTTTAATACCAGCACTTGGGAGGCAGAGGCAGGAGGATCTTTGAGTTTGAGGCCAGTGTGGTCTAAAGAGTGAGTTCTAAGACAGCTATGTCTTCACAGAGAAACCCTGTCTTGAAATAAAAAACAAAAACAAGCAAGCAAGCAAACAAACAGAAAAAAACCAACCAAACCAATAGCTTATGGAGATATACTCTTGCAGGGTTGCATCCCTGAGCAAAAAGGAGATATTATAAGCATAGAAGAATTCTGGGCAGCTGGGCAGTGATGGTGCACACCTTTAATCCCAGCACTCAGGAGGCAGAGGCAGGCAAATCTCTGAGTTCGAGGCCAACCTGGTCTACAGAGTGAGTTCCAGGCTGACCAGGGCTACACAGAGAAACCCTGTCTCCAAAGAACAAAACAAAATAAAAAAACCAAAACAATAATAACAGAAGCATAGGAGTGCAGCCAGGACACTAGCTACAGCAGGTAGGTCCCCAGCCAGGTGCAGCTGTTTGTCATCACAGCCTAGGATGAGGATGTGGACTTCTCCAGTTGGCTGCACGGACAGGGCTCCGAGCAAGTCTTTATAGAAGAATAAATACAGTCTTGTTAATAATTCTGCCTGAGTCACCGGTTGCAGTCAGCTCTGGATGTGTGACACCGAGAGAGGCTGCAAAAGGCCCAGAGAGACTCATTATGCAGAAGTAAAACATGATTAAAAATCAATGCAGCCACCCGCAAATGGATTTTATGAGGCCTGGACAGAAAAGCAAGAGGCAGAGCACAATTACCCCAAAAGCAGAGAAGTCAACGGAACTGGACGGGGTTCCAGGTGAGGGAAAAGGGCTCCTCCCTAAAGTAGCATCAGTACTACCTGGGCCTCAGTCTGGAAGGCTTTGATGCTACAGGTGAGGGACAGCATGCTGATGGATGGTACCCGCTCAGGGAACAAGCACCTGAGATCCTGGCCTCCCACTCTGGTGACTGTGGGCAACCCACTGGCCCCTGTGACCTCACTAACAGACAGAAGAGAAGGCATCAGGAGGCAGCGACAGTTCAGCTCCTTGTGTTCATGCTGGGGCAGGGCCCCTCTTGTGATAGCCTGTGAAACTCAACAGGGTGGTCTGCCCAATTCCTAGGAAAGAAGACACTTTAGTTCTAGCACTCGGGAGGTAGAGGCAGGCAGATTTGTGAGTCTGAGGCCAGCCTGGTCTACAGAGTGAGATCCAGGACAGCCAGGGCTACACAGAGAAACCCTGTCTCAACAGACATTCTGATTTGGCACCTTCTCAGGAATCTTCCCAGATGCACTGCCAGGCTCTCCCATGCCTCATGCAGCATGGGATCCCTGCAGTCACATGCATGGGCCAAATGGGCAGAAATGGATTTGTGTAGCTGGGATCCAGCAGCACCTGCCTTCAGACAAGGTTGATCCAGGGTTCCCAGGCTATACCCAAGTCTGATGTTTTCTCTGTTTTTGCTTCTGCTCCCTCCACATGGAGGCCATTTTTGGAAATACAGCAGATGAGGGCTCCCATCTTGGGTGTGCATCTCACTAAAAGAGACCATTTCCTCCCTACCCTATTCTGCCCCCAAGGCTCCAGTGCTAGGTCCTAGTGACTCCGACTGGTCTGAATTTGTCTATATTCTACCCCCACCCCGTGTGCATGTGTGTGTGCATGCCTCTGCCCAGGTGTGCTTGTGTACACAGGCCCACTGTGCTGAGATGGCGCTGGGAGCTTCTGCCAGCTAGGCAGGGTCTCTCACTACGGAGTCACATTCCAGCTCCCATATATCAGTATCTTGAATCAGTCAGTATATGGGAAAGGGAGGCGAGGGACGTGGCAACCCCTTAAACCAATCACAGTTGTCCCCTAGAACTAGGCACACACTTGAGAAAGCAGAGGTCCAATGTGGAATAATGACCAGAGGAGGCTGCAGGGTTACATACCCTCACCACATGCCTTGGTGTGTGCTGTTCCTCTCTGAACGCACCGAATCTCCTAACTCCGAAGCCAATTCATCATGTGCTAGATGGCTTACTGGTGCTTCTTCCAAGCAGCCCTCCTTGACCACATGCCACCAGGATTGGGTAAACCCTCCTCCGTAGACACATGAGCTTGGGGTTGCATCATTATTGTTTTAATCTTTAAAAATATTTAAGAATATGAGTGCTGTGTCTGCAGATATGAGAAGCATGTGGATGACTGGTGCCGGTGGAGGTCGGAAGAGGGCACTGGCTTCTCAGAAACTGGAGTTAGAAATGGGTGTGAGTCCCCACGTGGGTGCTGGGAACAGAACCCAGGTCCTCTGCCAGAGCAAAAGTGTTCTTAACTGCTGAGCCATCTCTCCGGCCTCTATATCTTTTTATATCTTTTTTATTTTAAAATTGTGTGTGTGTATGTATGTGTGTGTGTTGTCTTGCTCACTATTCTATTGCTGTGAAGAGACAGCATGACGAAGGCAGCTTATAACAGAAAGCAATAATCGGGGCTTGCTTGCAGTTTCAGAGGGTTAGGCCATGATCATCATGACATGAAACATGGCAGCAGGCAGGCGTGGTGCTGGAGCAGCAGCAAGCCTTGCATCTGATTCGGAAGATGGTGGCAGAGAGAGGGCAAGACTAGGTCTGGTGTGGGTTTTTGGGTTTTAACAGTTTTTTTTATATTTATTTATTATGTATACAATATTCTGTCTGTGAGTATGTCTGCAGGCCAGAAGAGGGCACTAGATCTCATTACAGATGGTTGTGAGCCACCATGTGGTTGCCAGGAATTGAACTCAGGACCTTTGGAAGGGCAGGCAATGCTCTTAACCACTGAGCCATCTCTCCAGCCCTCGTGTGGGTTTTCGAAAGCTCAAAGTCCACCCCAGTGACACACCTCCTCCAACAAGGCCACACTTCCTCCAACAAGGCCATACCTCCTCCAACAAAGCCACACCTCCTAATTCTTCCTAAACAGTTCCACCAACTGAGAACCCAGCATTCAAATATATGAACCTGTGGGGGTCATTCTCGTTTAAACCACCATTGTTTCTGCTATGTCCATGTGAGTGTAGGTGCCACAGAAGTCAGGAGAGGATTTCAGATCCCCTGGAGCTGGAGTTACAGGCAGTTGTGGCCCGCCTACATCATGCTAGGCACTGAACCTGGGTCCTCTAGAACAGCAGTAAGTGCTCTTAACCAGTTAGCCATCTCTGCCACCTTTAAACAAGGTTTTAAAAATAGGTTTATTTATTTGTGTGTGTATGTGCGTGTGCACATGCACCTGTGTGTGCACGTGGAGAGGCCAGAGTTTTGTCAGATGTCTCTCTATGGCTCTCCACTTTGTTTTTTGAGATAATCTCTAACTAAATCTGAAGCTTGCTGAATTTGCTAGTCTGACTGGGAAGCAAACCCCCATACCTTCCTGCCTCTGCTGGTCTAGTTAGTGGTGGAGTTACAAGTGTGTGTCATACACCCAGATTTTTAAGTGGGGATTGAATTTAGGTCCTCAGCTTATACCAAAAGCATTTTCATCACTGAGCCCTCTCCCTGACCCTGACACTTAATCTCTTGAGGAACTGCTAAGATGCTCTCCAGGCAGCCGCCCCACCGTGCATCCGGCCAGCATCATCTCTTCTCCCTGTCCTCACCATCTGATCACAGTTCTCCTAGTGCGCGAGACCTGCACTGCACAGCGTTTTTCCTTTGTATTTCTGTGGAGGAGGTTGAACATATGTGCTTACTGGCCACCTAGGGATCTGCAGAACTGCCCCATCAATGGGCTGCACAGTTTAATGGGAACAGGATCGAGTGCAGCCAACAGTACGTAGTTAAGGTCAAGTTGGGTCTTCCTTTATTCTAGATACAAAGATAACTCAAAATGGATCAAAGCCCTCTATGTAAAAGTCAATACAGTGAAACTCCTAGAGGCTCCTTGGGATGTGGCTCAGTGGTAGAGAGTCTGTCTAGCATGCGCAAGGTCCTGGGTTCCATTCCCAGCACCACCAGAATGAACTTATTCCAACTCAAAAGAAAATAGGAAAAGCTTCATGATATTATAGTTTATAAATGTTTCTTGGATATGACCCTAAAACATAAGAACAAGAGAAAAATATCAATACATTGGAACGTGTACAAATTTCAAACACAGGCTGGGCACGATGGCCCGCACCTGTGATTTCAACACTCGGGAGACAGAGGTAGGAGGATCTTGAGGCTACATTGTACAAAATCACATTCTAAAACATTTCAATGGGGCTAGCAAGATGGCTCAGAGAGTAATGACTTGCTGCAAAAGCCTGGCAACCTGAGTTTGATCTTCAGACCTACATAAAGACAGACCTGCATAAAGATAGATGAAGAAAGCCAAGTGCACAGAGCTCTCTTCTGGCCTCCACCCATGCATCATCAACTGTATACACACACAAACACACCACACGTGCACACACACACAAACACACTATACGCACAAACACGCCACACAAACACACCACACACACACACAAACACACCATACACACAAACACACCACACACACACTCCAAAATTAAGTAAAAAAAATGAATTAATCCAAAGCTACAGAGAAACCCTGTCTCGAAAAACCAAAAAAAAAAAAAAAAAAAGAATTAAAATGTTTGTGTATCAAGGGACACTATTGAAAACATGAAAACTCAGAATGAAAAAAAATTTACAAATTATAAACTTGATTTGGGATTGATAAACAAAATCTATAAAGAACATCTACAGTGTGACAAACACAAATGAATGTCAGATTAAAACAAAGGCAAGTGACACTTAACAAGCCTCAGCACTCTGGAGGTAGAGGCAGGAGGGTCAGGAGTTCAAGGTCATCCTTGACTACAGAATGACTCTATCACTGTCTGGAGGCACACATCAGGTCATTTCCTCTGCCAGCTAAGGAATGAAAAGGCCGGAGAAATCCCAGGCACAACAGACAGAATTGGCCAGTGAAGAAAGGCTGTGATTAAAGCTGAGGAAATGCCCACACCGCGCCAGTGTGCAGGGAGAGGCCCTACAAAGCAGAGGCCCTTGGGAACCTGAAACACAGGATCTACTCCAGGACTGGGACTTTTAAGGGACTTTGAAAGGTTTTTCCTCACGGAATTAGGGTTGTCGGTTGGAACAAAGATAGAGTGGCTGGTAGGGCCATAAATTTGGTGTAAACACATCCTGATCCGGCCTTGAACTTGTCTGGCTGGTCCATCAGCAGGGCTGGTGGGAGGCTGGAGTGTGTGCTGGTGCTGCTGGGAGCAGAAGCCTTGCCAAGTCTTTGTTTTAAGCTGCCAAGCTGCTGTCTGAGGTCAGGAGGGTGAGGAAGGAGACAGCCACTTTGGAGGTTCAGCATCTTTATTACCTAGCCATGCTTTATTACCTAGCCCCCACAATTTGTCTAACTCTTAGATTGTCAAATTTAACACCAGCCTCAACTACATGAAATCCTGTCTCAAAAAACAAACAGCAACAAAGCAGGGGAAAATAAAATAAAAAAACCTCAACTGCTATGGTGGTGGTGGTGGTGGGGACAGAGAAGAAATGGAGACTTTTTTGTTTGCTTGCTTGTTTTTTGAGACAGGGTTTCTCTGTGTAACAGCCCTGGCTGTCCTGGAACTAGCTCTTTTTTTTTTTTTTTTAAGTTTTTTATTTATTTATTTATTATGTATAGTGTTCTGTCTGCATATATGCCTACTCGCCAGAAGAGGGCACTAGATCTCATTACAGATGGTTGTGAGTCACCATGTGGTTGCTGGGAATTGAACTCAGGACCTCAGGAAGAGCAGTCAATGCTCTTAACCTCTGAGCCATCTCTCCAGCCCTGGAACTAGCTCTTGTAGACCAGGCTGACCTCGAATTCACAGGCATCTGCCTGCCTCTGCCTCAGAATGCTGGGATTAAAGGTGTGCACCACCACTGCCCAGCCTGGAAATGGAGACTTTTAATGGAGATGTGGCATCAGCTTTTACAAGATGGACAAGCTCTTGAGCCTGGCTGGCTGCACAGCAGGATAAAGGTTTCACGCTCTTGAACTGTGCACTGAGAAGGCTAAGATGGGGTTGGAGAGATGGCTGAGCCTCTCGCCTTCCCCCTCCTCTTTGGATTGGGGTATAAAAAGCCTATGAGAAATAAACGCAAGGTGAATCCCAGTATTTACTAGATGCCTTCCTGACTCTATCAGTTGTCTATCTCTTTCTTAATCCTCACACTTCCCTCCAAGTAAGGACGAATGAATAAGCCAAATGAGCCGTGTGGGATCCCGCTGATGTTGTCGCCTGGGCATGGGATAGGAGAGATGGCCCTCAATGTGGGGCTTATGAGACATGCCCAGCAAAAATAAAATTTAAAAAATTAAGATGGTAATTATTATATAGTATATTTTTAAATCACAATGGAAAATCTAATAACAATGGCAAAAGGACTTGAGTAGCCATCTCTATAGGTCTATAAATGGCCAATGAGTACATGAAAAGACCCTCAGGGAAATGTCAATCAAAACTGTAATACCTTCCCACTTCTTACTCACCTAAATGGCTGCTGTTAAAAGCAAAGTAATATCAAAAAACTACCTGAAACCTTCTAGCAGGAAATAAAAAGCAAGTCCTCCAAGAAATTAGATACGAAATTACCATATAAGCCAGCCCGCTCACATTTAGGTATAGATCCCAAAGGCAGAACAGCTGGGCTTTATAGCCATTTGCACACTAATGTTCACAGTAGCAGATTCATAATAGCTGAAAGTAGACAGGATAAAAGGTCATCTCACAGAGCGAGAGCGAACGAGCGAGCGAGACAGACAGACGACAGAGTTGAAGGGGAGACAGGTGAAAGTGCTTGCTCTGTAAGCATGAGAACCTGAGTTAAAACTCTCATCACCCCTGTGAAAGGCTGGGCCTGGCTATGGGTGCCTGAGAGCTCAACCCTGGGGGATGGAGTCAGGTAGCTCTGAGAACTTGCCTGTCAGCCTAGCCAGAAACAGTGAGCTTCTGGTTAACTGAGATCCTGGCTCATGAGCTTCTGGTTAACTGAGAGACTGTCTCAAGGCAATAAAGAGGAAGGTGATAGAGGATGACACCCAGCGTCCTGCTCCAGCTTCTGTATGCACACGCATGTGCACATACACTCATAGGCATGCAACACACACATACACACCACACAGAGAGATGAATGGCTAAAGATTATAAATAAATATGTATCCGGCAGCCCTTAAGGGACTGGGAAGATTGCCCAGGGGATAGAGTGTTTGACTCCCACCAACCTCCTTTGATTTATTTTGTTTTTATTTATTTTTTTTAAAGATAAAGCTAATGTAGCTCAGGATGCCCTCAAACTCAAGCAATCCTCCTGCATCAGCCTCATCTCTTGAGTCTTGGGATTCCAGGTAATCCACCATGCTTGACTTCATTATTTCTCAACAATGGCATCTTGCTATGTTACCCAGGCTGGTCTTAGACTCCTGGGTTCCAGCAAGTCTCCTGCCTCAGCTTCCCAAAGTAGCTGGAACCACTTCAGTGTGCTTCCCTGCTTCCACTTGGAGATGTCTTGTAAAGCACACTCAGATTCCAATTTTGAGTCAATCCAGGTTACATGTTTTTTGGGTGTTTGTGGAACCAGTTTTGCAAGGAATCCATGTCTATCACAGGGTATGGGGTTCCTTCTGTCTCCTAATTGCTGCATCCTTTTAGCAACTACATTAAGGTGTTGCATTTTGAATTCTTGATTCTTCTTCACTGACCTGTGTGTCTAACCATGCACCAGCACCACGTTGCTTGAATTCTGCTGCTTTGCAATATGTTTTCAAATCAAATACAGAATCTTCAAATTGTCTTGCTTGTTTGTGAGACAAAGTTAGTTTGTTGTCCAGGCTGGCCTTGGTACTTCTGCCTCTTTCTCCTGAGTATCTGGAATTACAGATCCTAAAATAATTCATTTTAACTTTGCTTTTGCTAAGTTGGGTCTCTTGAAATACATGTGATGGTGGGGGATGCGCTTACCAGTGTGCGCATGTGTGGAGACCAGAGGATGTCAGTCAGGCGTCTCTCTCTCTCCACTTTAGCAGCACCTGGTCTGGAAGTCACACTGTAGACCAGGCCAACCTTAAACTCTGCCTCCTGAGTGCTGGGGAGCACAACATCACCCTCTATCTGATCTCACTGAACCTGGGGCTCACAGCTTCGGCTAGGCTGGATGGCCAGCAAGCCTGAGAGCTTCCTGTCTCCAGCTCTCGGGTTAAAGACAGGTGTGCACCGCCACAGCTGGTTTTGTCTTAATGCCTGGGATCTGAACTCAGATGCTCAGCGGGCACAGCAAGCTCTTTATTCTGGAGCCATCTCACCAGTGTGTGGATCCCGCTTGTGAGCTGGAACAGAGCAGCCAGCAGGGAAGTGGGGATGATGCTCACTTTGTAGTCAGGTGGGCTGGGCAGTATCTTGGCTTTTTATTTTTGGTCTTTTTCATTGTTTGGAAGTATTACCATCTCCATGACACTGCCTCTGCCCATCCATGAGGATGGCTTTCCCTTTGTCTCTCCAAAATGTTTGATCATTTTTAGAACAAAGTTTCCATGTATCAACCTCTTCCTAAGTGTTTTATTCTTCTTAGTAAATGGGACTGTTTTCTTCTGCACTACTGGTCAAAAATGCATAGAAACATGATGGATGGCCAGGTGCACGCCTTTAATACCAGCACTTGGGAAGCAGAGGCAGGTGGATCTCTGCGAGTTCCAGGCCAGCCTGGTCTACAGACTGAGTTCCAGGACAGCCAGGGCTACACAGAGAAACCCTGTCTTGAAAAACCAAAAATGAAAATATAAAACAAAATAAACAAACAATGATGGATCTTTTTGTTTGTGAGACAGGATCTCACTATGCAGACTTGGCTGGCCTGGAACTAAGGCATGCACCCCCATGCCAGTTGGACTTCTTTACCACTAATTATAAAGATTTCTTTTTAATTTTGTGGATGAATATATACATGGGAGTGCAATGCCCTCAGGCTTCAGAAGAGGATGTTGGATTTCCCAGTGCTGGAGTTACAGGTGTTTCTGAGCACCAGTGTGGGTGCTTGGAACCAAACTTGGGTCCCTTGGAAAAGCAGCAAGCACTGTAACCACGGAGCCACTCCCCAAATCTAAAATCATTGTAATTTAAACGCCGTTTATTTTATGTACGTGCTCACCACACCACACAGCAGCCAAGGACATCTTTCAGGAGTCAGACCTCTCCATCTTCCATTTAAGTCTTGGGGATTGAGCTTGGGTCCCTAGGCCCTGCTAAACCAACCCCGCCCCGTGCCCCACTCCAGTTATTTCTGTGTATTGATTTGGTACCTTCCATAGTCATGTTCATATTTTAATCCGGGAGCGGGTGCTTCTGACATCTTGGCCGCCTCATACATAACAGGGCAAGACTGGAGGTGGGTGCCAGCGGGAATGGGGAGCTGGTTCTGCATGGGTAGGGGTGCAGTGGGGCGAGAGGTGAGGTGGCTTGACGTACAGGGCCAGGATGGACGTGGAGAATGAGGCGTTATGGAGGATAGGCCAGGCTTTCCACTCAGGTCACCTTGTCCAGGGCTGGGAAGGAATGTGGTACTTGGTTATGTGGCTTTGATGTGTTTTCAAAAGAAAGTGCCAAGAGGTAGCAGAATAAGCTCAAAGCAGCTCTAGACTGAAACAAAAGCTGGGCTCTCGGAGAGCCTGAGGAGGATGGAGGAGCCTGCCCTGGGTGAAAGTGGGTGCAGAGCCCCAGGACCCACCACAAGGAAGGGCACAGGAAACTGGAATGGCAAGATGACTCAGACGGAGTCTGACTTGCAGGCGGCAGAAGTCTAGACACAGGATAAGAATGTCTTATTGTGCCCAAGCCACTCAGGTTAGAGAGACCATCCTAGCAGTAGGGGCTATTGTTGTTAAGGTGGAATTGAAAAGGGTGCTCCTGCCAGATACCACACAGGTCCTGGCGGCTCTTTCTGTCTTTTGCCTCCCAACACTGTAAGCCAGATGTGCTAGTGCTCAGTCTTGGCCTCGCAGGTGTTAGCACAGAAGGCAATGTTCAGCCCTCACAGGCTGGAGTTGACTGATACAGTCACTTTACTGCGCCTAGAAGAGCTGAGGAGGCATGCTGTTAGCTTGTGCCTCTGTGCCTGGGGAATGGGCATAGGCTTTACTTCTATGCAGGTCAGCCATGCCCTTGCCATTCCTAAGTGGGTCACTTCTGCTTTCCCAGATGCTGAGAAAATTTCTCTTGGGGCAGACAGACCAGCACCAGGGACCAGGGCTGAATTCTCAAAGTCCAAGGGGACTGCAATGTCATGTCACCAGGTACCCCTTGGTGACACACAGCATGGCCTCCTTACAGGACACACTCAGTGCCTTGCTTGGGAGCCAGAAGGAGCACATAACTATTGATCTTTTCATCTGACAGATTCCTGATGAAAGTGACTCAAAGGCAGCAGCGCCCATGAGGAAGGCAGTGAAGAGCTGAGAGGACTCTCAGCAAGGCACATCTGAGCCAGACAGCTGCATGGACCATGGCACCACAATGCAGCATGCTCCAACACAGAGAAAACAGACGGCAGAAGGGCCCAGCCCTCACAATACTCGGGCCAGTCAGCTCTTTGCCTTTAGAACACTGCCAATCAGACCATCTTGTGGGCAATACAATTACACCTCCCACCAAGGACGGCTGCCATCTGACCGGACCAGCTAAGGATGAGCCACCGTGTGACAGGTTTGTGTACACTGGGAAGAAGCAAGGCACGTGACAAGTGCACTAGCCACTGTACCCACAGTGGCTTTTCTATTTCCTCTTTGGGATTGTTGTATGTCCCTTCCTGGGTCCTTGTGAACTTAAAAAAAATATTAAAAATATGAAGTCAGGTGGTGGCGCACGCCTTTAATCCCAGCACTTGGGAGGCAGAGACAGATGGATCTCTGTGAGTTCGAGGCCAGCCTGGTCTACAGAGTAAGTTCCAGAACAGCTAGGACTTTCAGAGAAACCCTGTCTCAAAAAAAGGAGAAAATTAAAAAAAGAAAAAAAAAAGATATGAGTGTTTTGATCACTTGTGTTTGTGCACCACATGAGTGTCCGGTGCCCAAGGTCAGAAGAGGGCATCAGGCCCCTGGAGCAGAAGTTATGGAAGGTAGTAGGCTCTCTGTAAAAGCAGCAAGTGCTCCTAACCACTGAGCCATCTTTCCAACCGTACTGTACACATTTTTAAAAAAGATATATATTTATTATGTACACAGTGTTTTCTCTGCATGTCTGAAGAGAACGCCAGGTCTCATTACAGATGGCTGCTGGGCATTGAACTCAAGACCTCTGGAAGAGCAGCCAATACTCTCAACAGCTAAGCCATCTCTCCAACCCCACTGTACATTCTTACTGCCCAGGCTGAGGCCAGTGCTGGAGCTCAGTCAGTAAAGGGGGTTCTAGTGTTCAGTATGTAGAGCCAGTGAGTCAGAGAGAAGGCTCCTCTTTCCTAATGCCAAGCTGGGTCTATGGCGTCAGAGTTCAGACAGCCCAGCAGCAGCATTTCTAGCAGGGATGCCCTAGGTGGCCCTGGGGGAAGAATGGGAAACAGTCAAAGGCCACAAAGGCTTTATCCTTCTGCCTCTGCCCTGCCCTGCCCATCACTGTATGGCACTTGGGTAGCCACGCCTTGTTAGATGTGTGTGTTCACACACCAGCTAGAGGCCACCTCTGGGTTAAAGGCCCTGACCAGAGCTGTTGTCACACACAAGGACAGTCTCATCAACCCTGTCCAGCACTGCTAGGAGTCCCAGGCCCTGACGACCTTCAGAATCAGAAACTCTGGACCCTGCAGGGCACCTGGTGCCCCTGGGAGTGACAATGGCTGGATTTCCTCATCCCTGGGGCTGCTTCTCTATTGGTCTTTGCTACCCCCGCCTCAGCACTCTCTCCTGGAGTCTTTTTTTTTTTTCTTTCAAAAAAGAAAAAAAAAATCTTATCTTTTTTCATTTCACATACTAATCCCAGTTCCCATTTCTTCCATCCTCTGGAGTCTTAAGACTGTCCCTCCTTTTCATCCTTTGCTCTTGACACTGCTACAAACCAAAAGTCACTGACGAGGGCTATAGTGGAGGCTCTACTGCAGCAAAATCAACAGAATGGACCCTAAGGCTCTGCGGAACACTAGGCGTGTCCAACATTGCTACAGCTGTGCAGTAGAAACCAGAGCCCCCCACTCTGGGCCGGGACTGGACTCCACTCTTTCTCCACATAGATATGGGCTTGGCTGCTGACTGGGTGGCATGGGGGCAGAGTGACAGCTTTCTCCAGGTTCTGTGGTCTGCAGACCTCAAGACCAGGCCCTGGAGGAGCAAGTCACACACCAGCAGGCTCCCCTAGTGGCTGCTCACCCTGGAGCAGCTCTGAGCAGGGAGACTCTGGAGTGAGGTAGTGTGGGAGCAGGTGGGAGCTCTGAAAGGTGGCAGCATGGCTGGGAATGGGAAATGATCATCATTCTTGGGGTGGGGACCTCAGAACCACTCTCACAACTTGGAACTTCACGCTTTATTTTTTTCTGTATGTAGTGTTTGTATTTGTGCATGTCACATCTTGACTCTGAGTGCACTCCTCTACCATTCCCCACCTTGTTTTGAGGCAGGGTCTCTCACAGGGCCCAGGGCACACTGACCAGCTATACTGGATGGTCAGCAAGCTCCGTAAATCCTCCTGCTCCCCATGTATGAGGCTTACAGGCAGGCACCACTATAGCTGGTTTTCATGTGGGCACTGGGAATCCAAACTCAGTTTGTCATTGCTTGCATGGCTGGCACTTTACCCACTGAGCCACTTTTCCAGCCCAGACTGTATGAAAAGAATTTTTACTGTATGAACAGTGCCTGTCAACTGAACACTTCCAGTGAAGCACTCTGTGCTGGCCCGAATGTGATTCCCACAGGGGACGATGGCAGAGCTACTGGAAAACCAGGAAGCCTGTCTCAGAAGGGGCTTAGCCCCAAATCTCTGCTGTCACCTCCCCTTTGGTGATAGCAGTGCTGAATCCTGACCTGGAGTCTCCTATGACTGCACCTCAGAGGTTTGCATTTGTACCATAGACCTGGTGGCAGAGCTTTGCCAGGTGGGGTTACTGGCAGTGAGAGTGGATGGAAGGCAGCCAGGTAATCAGCACAGATCACAAAGAAGGAATAACAACAGTTCTCAACCTGCGGGTTGGATGACCCTTTCACAAGGGTCACCTAAGACCACCTACACCAGATATTTACACTACAATTCTTAACAGTAATAAAACTACAGTTATGAAGTAGCAAGGAATATAATCTTATGGCCGGGGGTCAGCACAGCCTGAAGAACTGTATTAAGGGATCACAGCATTAGGAAGGGTGAGAACCACTGAGTCACAAGAAAGCAGACAGGGAGCATCAGGCTTCCCTGGGATCACAGACACGAGCTCCAGCATGGAATCTTTATTGGACATGTTTGCTTTGCAGTGAAATGCCTCCATACAGTGGCCAGCCCACCAATCCTGAACACATCCATACCCCATGCTTGTAAATAGCCAATGGTTAATGCTACAATTACTAAGTGGCCCCAGCCCCTGCATCCCAACTTGAATAGGCACAAAGGCCCATAAGACCTCCTGCAGATAAGTCCTCTATTTGGGTCATCTAGAAAAGCTGCCTAGGAGTCAGAAAGCTTTCTTGTGTGGACAGGCTATCTGGCCCTCTGCAGAGGGAGGCGGTGCATGGGTGCTAAGGCTGGCCTTCCAGCTCCCCACCTATGGCACAGACTCAACATCCTGTCGTGGGAGTGAATCTGTCTCACTTTGCTCTTTACAGACACACCAGGAACTTGTGTGCCTTCCCCAGTGGCCTATCTGCAATCTCCTTGTTGTCAGAATCATGCCAGATCCCGACATAACATGGTCATGTCTGCTCCCAAGCTGGTCCCGTCCCTTGGTGAAGTCTCTTTATAGCGCTGGGAAACAGGGAGGTGGGCCCCTGCCCAGGTAGAGGGCCACCTAAATTTATGATATTTTTAAAGCATGAAACACATCCTACAGAAGAGGCCCTGGGGGAATTGGGAGACTCCTTGGTCTACAACCTGTGAACACATTCTAGGTGGTACACGTATGAGCAAGACTCCTATGAATGTATTTTACAGGTTTATACCAGGGCAGCCTTGGGAAAGCTGGAGTAAAGGACAGATCTTTGAGAACACTAGCCTGTTCTTAATTAATACCTTTTCAGCCAAGAGATACGAATAAAGTCCTCACCCAACTCTAGAGAGGAAAGGCAGCAGCAGTGGGCAGGGTGGGTCACTGGGCGGCACCGTGATATGCTAGGCCCAGGCAGGCCACAGGCAGCACAAGCTGAGGTGGGCAGTGGAGTGTGAGAGCAGGGCTGGAGCCGGGGTGGGGGTGGGGGTGGGGGGCCTAGGGTCTTCCTGTGAGGATCAGCAGCTTGGCAGAGGGAGGTTGAAATGCTCAGCTGTCCTCTAGGGTATGCGAAACTGGGCCAGCAACCTCATCAGACTAATGCTTCCTCGAGGAACACACTTTGGGATAGATATGGGAGGTGACCAGAGGCCATTGAAAATAAACACAGAAATCTCTGACGTGCTTCCCCTTCTGCAAAGACTGGCTTTGGACTCCACTCCAAGAGCCAACAGGCGTTGAGGTATGGGGAGCCCACCATGTGGTACAGAGCAGCAATCCAGTGTTAGTTTGCATAGTTAGCGCTCTCAGGGCAGAATGCTCCCTGGCTTAGAAAGCGCACCCTGCAGCTGGCTGCCAGCAGACAATGCAGCAGTGCACCAGGCCTGCAGTCAGTATGACAGGGAGGGCTAAGGGAGTCAATGGGAAAGCAAGGTCGCCGGGGTGGGGCAGTGGTGGCAGGGGGTAAGGGAAAGGAGAAGGAGGGGAGAGAAGAAGAGGGAAAGGAAGACTGAAGGGTCAAGAAGAGCAAAAAGCCCACAAGCACCTCAGGAGCTGTGCAGCCCTGGCTGGCTGAGCAGGCAGAGGTTGCAGAGTGGAGACACGTAGGTATTTATTCTGAAGTGGTTTCTGAAGGAAAACTGGACAAACATAGACCTGGTGTGAGGCAGGATCTGACCCTGGAGCGAGCTGTTCCTCCAGAGAGAATGAACAGACAGAATTCTGCTAGTCAAATCTAAGAGCTGACTGAGTCCTTGACACTGTTATGAACCAGGACTCAGAGCCTAACACTTGCTCCTGATGGTTAAAAAATAATTTTCTAACGAAGTCCACACTTTATTGAATGTCACAACCTATAGCTTCCAGTCCACAGCACTCTTAAAGGAAGCATGGACACCTCACACAGACAGAGGCAGAGGTGGAGGGACAGAAAGTAGGGTTATAAATGCCACAGTGGCAGTGCAATGTGCACCCCATTTTTTCTCAGTCTCTCCAACACAGGGCTTCACCATTCAAGCACGGCTGTGTGCAGCCAGGTGGGCTGAGACTCAAGCCGCAGAGGGCAGCTGGTGAGCTGGGGCAACGGGCAGCACTGGACTCCACCCAGACTCCTCTACCCAAGGACACCGCTGAATGCTGGCTCTCAGCTCTCAAAGGATAGGGAGATGAGATGCATTTACAGTGCAGGATAAAGAGCTACAAGCTCCCTTTCCACGGCCTGGGCACTCAGGGCCAGTCTTCCCAGCCCCATGTTAGGCTTTGGATCCTATCATTCCAGACGTCCCACCTTCCCGCCTGTGTACCCACGCTGTGGAAGGACCAGGCTGTTCCCCTATAGTCACTCAGGGAGGCCTGTGGGCTAGGCTGTACACAGTTCCCCTCTTGCTCTTGCCACTGAGTAGTCTTATTAAAACCCAGCAACTGAGGCCCCTCATAAAAACCCTGCCTGGGTAGGCTGCCTCACCTTCTGTGAGTCTAGCATCTACTCAACAATGTCTTCTGTAGGGAAGCAGCAGTCCGCTCTCTGAGGGCCAAGCTTGGATGTCACCATAGGAACAAGCTTCTGCAGGACTGGCTGAGCTCTTATGTGCAGAAAAAAAAAGCATTTAAAACTATCCCCATCTCCTCTCCAACTCCCTTCCCATCACATACCTTAAACAAATAAACAATAACAAAACAGAAAAGGAGGGAAAGGTCCCTTAAGGGAGTCCTTCAGGCCTAGCTACCTTTCTCCAGATAGACCAGCTGTGGTGGAGAGGGACCTGCTCACCCCTGGACAGCAGAAGAGTTGGCTTCTCACTGAAGGCAAATGGGAGGTAGTAGCTGTCACCCGGTGGGGGGGGAGGGCATTCCTTGAAGTTGTGACTCACCAAAGTCATGGGCACTAAGCCCCTTTCAGGTGCAAGCTGGTCGCCTGTGCCCTGGGTCACATGCCTTCCAAGCTCGCCTCTGCTGCAGCACTGTCCCATGCAGGCAGCCACTGGTGTTCCTGCCCAGGCTCTGAACAGACCTTGCTGCCTCGGGCCCCTGAGCATGAGCAACTCAACCATGCTCACTTCCTTCACGCATGCTTGGAATATGTGGCTGAGGCTCAGAAGTCCCTGCCTGGTCCATGCAAGATGTGGAACAAGTCTTTCCTAAGTATTTGCCCAGCTGCAGCCCTTCCAGCCCCCAGCGGCTCCTTAAGGAACACTCTCCTGTTTTTTCTGATGCTGATCAGAAGACACACAGGGGGAAGGAGAGGAAGGCAGGGGGCTGCTCTGGCCAGGCAGGGGCCGAAGTCTGGAGAGCACTTCTGGAGCCTCAAGGCTCCTCCCCCTTCACACATGCCTAGAGACGACTATTTCACCAACAGGGCTGCGGTGCTGACAGTGGCCTGGACAGCAACGCAATGGGCCTCTCAGCTGCCTCTAGTACCACACTGTTCTAGGTCACATTAGAAGAGGGGACAACATTTAGAGTGCTTGGGGACAGCGGCCCTGGACAGGTGTTTCAAACCACCTAGGGTGACTATTTGGCTTTCTAAAGTAATTCCATTCATTTCTGTTGCTCCCATCCCAAAGTAACTTCTTTCCCCCACCCTGGCACCAGGATTGAACCCAAGCCTCATGAAGGCCAAGCAGTGAGCCACACCCTCGGCCTCCAAAGCCCTGTGAGCAGCAGCCTGCCCTTCCCACCACCACAGCCTTTCTGAGTGGCAGCCACTGGGGTTCCCCTGTGGAGACCCCAGATGGACTCTCCTCTACCCCTCCTCTCTGCTCCTACCCTCCCTGAGGGACAGTCCTAGCTGCCTGGAGCCCACCGCAATCAGGTTTTCTAAGAGTACATAAGTAGGTGTCCACGCACTGAGCTGTGCTGTGGGTATAGAGTGTCACTGTTGGGAGATGCCACACTGTCAGGAAGACGCTTGCTCACGACAGGGCTGTGACTAGGCTGTTCTCATTGACAGTGCATCCTCAAGTGGGGTCCATCACGCGGTGCACTCCCAGTCCCCCTGGGGCTCCACGGCACCATTGGTCACTTTCCTGACTTTCTTCATGTTCTCCATCACTCCTGATGCTGTCACTCTGAAAAAGAAGAGAAGTCAGAATGTCGGGGAGTCTGTAATCCTGCTGCTAGTGTGAAGCTGTGTGGTACTGGCAGGCCACTGACCTTTCTAAGCCTAAGTATAAAGAGAACTCTTCCCTTCCAGAACTACCACAAGGAAAAAGAAGATTCCCCCATGTCTCCAAGCAAGCTGTCATCACTGCCAACACGAATTTTTCTCTCTCTCACCACAGTGGCCAGAAATTGTAGACCATATTCATATTATCGTTATGGTTATGGGACATTCAGAAAAGAAAGCTAACTAGTGGACAGACACCTACAGCAGCTATACACAGTCACTCCCAAGGCACAGGACAGAACCACAGGCTCAGGGCTCAAAACCCTGCCCTGTGGACAGTTAACACTGCTTCCTCATGGTCTGGTGTTCCCCTGCCATTGCAAGAAGCCCTCAGCTTCTCTTCCATGCTGCTGCTGCCCGGCTCAGCTCTTTTGCACAATTATCTCACCCCACCCTCCTCCTGCTCTTCACCTAGCTGGTCAGCTTCATCTTATCTTTCAACTCAGGCTTCCAAGTGCCGTGTCCCTGAGAGCTAAGTGTCATCAGACAGCTGCTAGTGCCCACCTGCACTGCTGGGCCTGTGTGGCTGCTTTCACCCCTCTAGGGGCTGTGGCCTCCCTCTGAGCAGCAACAGGGCCTATACTTGACAAGCACTCTAGGGTGATCCTGCAGCCCTGAGGATGTGTAGAAAGGAGAGAAGGCAAGGTGAGAACATCAGCCCCCGCAGACTAGGGGCAGTAGTACCAAGAGGAAGGGCTCAGGGACACACGGCTGGGTCCATGAAATGGTCACTCACCCTCTGAGGATAGGGAGGGTAGCCTAGGCAGCTACCCAGTCCTGCTGCTGGGCCTGGGTGTGGAGCTAACACCCTGAAGCCTCAGGCGGGACACAGGGTCACACGGAGCACAGCTCTGTTCCCATGCACACTTAGCATCTGTCCAGTAGCCCACACCACAGCCACCAGTCTGTCCTCGCGGGTCCCTGTGCAGGAGGGACTCTAGTTGCACCCACGCCACAGGTAGGAAGTGAAGCCTTCTGGGGGGGGTCACAGCTCCTAAGCAGGTCTGAGCAGCATATCCCAGAGGGCCAGCCAATAGTGTGACAAGAGCAGAAGGCTGCTGGGGACCCTTGCCAGCTCCACATTTGCCCGTGTTTCCCCAAATCCAAAGTCCAGAATGATCACAGCTTGTCCATCACGGCAGGCTGCAAGCAGACAGCTTGGCTGATGCTGCCATGGACACAGCTGTTTCTCTGCCTAAGACACACTTAGGGGCTACACTGTGAGAGGCCTAGGTATGAGAATCCTGGGCATCAGATTCTCTGCCTCCCCGTGGAGTGGGAGCTTGGGGAGACTTCAGGCCCTTCCCATCTCCCCTACACAGAACCCAGGTCAGGAGCAACCAGACAGTAAGGTGTGCAGAGCACGGCAGACACCGACAAAGCTAGTTAGTAAAATGTCACCCAGTGCTTTTCAACTTACTGGGTTTTTTTTTTTCTTTCATTTTTAACATTAAGTTTGTAACCAAAACTGGTACACTCAAGGAGAGATGTAAAAGAAACAAGAAGGGAAAGCAAGCCCTGGTAACTTCCCTCGCAGGCTGAACAGAAAAGCCATGGCCTTAAAGGATGATGGCCACCCAGGCTCCACAGGCAAGCCTGGGCCGGCACAAGGATGGAAGCTGTTCCTTGAAGCCGGCTCCTACACAGAAGAGAACAAGACAAGGAAATGACTTAGGACATGGTCACACAAGTCGGGGAGGGGCACCCACTCGTGAGGCTCGTTAGGAGACCATGGGCTTGTTCTGAGGGTGTGCAAAGGAAGGTAGAGGACACAGGACACAGTTCTTACACACATAATCCGTGGTAGGTCAGACCTAGTTGCTCTTACAGAAGACAAACACCAAATGTGGCTGACGCCTTAGAGAGCTAGCGTCCTTCTGGAACTCTGAGGCCAGAGCTCTGCATGAGTTATCTGTGGACGACTTAAGAGGTGCCACCTTGCACTCACTGCCCTAGTGGAGCAGCTAACACAAAGAGCAAGCCTGCTGTCTTCCTAAGCAAAAGGATGACAGCCCAGGTGCTGTGCCATTCACCTGTTCTGAGAGAGTACCACCAGTGGCAGGTGGCAGGACCCCCATGGGTCTGTTCTGCCTTCACAGCTTCTCAATCTCCAGAGCTCTCTGAACAGCTCGCCTTTCCCAGCTGCCTTCCCCCTTCCTTAGATGTCATGTGTATATTAGATAAGGTCTGTCCATGAACTCAACCTATTCTATGTCCCAGGGGTCCCATTCCAGTGTCCTTATTGAGCTAAGGCAGTCTAAGAGCTTCCCCTCAGAGCCCAGACTGCACTGAGGCACTGGTGATGCCAGTGCCCTAAGTAAATAAACCTGTGTAATCACTAAGCATGCAGCCCCTGCCACTGCAGCGTTCCTGTCACTGTCATGGTGTGGCTCCACCAAGCCCCAGCATGGCCTGAGCTCTGGTTCCTTGATACAGGGGTATAAACTAAGGGCACCAAGGGGTTACCTCCATCTCCAACCTTCCCCCTGGGCTACTATGCCTTGCCACAGTAGAATGTGCACTCTAGTTACAAGGCTGGAGTCTCTGCACCTCCACCTCCCTCCCAAGTTTCAAACACACTGAAACCTGCTGTCTATATAAAGTTTATCACTCTCAGACTGACACCAAAGTCAGACTTTAAACATTGCCATGAAAGTCAGGCATGGTGGCGCACTCCTTTAATCCCAGCACTCAGGAAGCAGAGGCCTCTGTGAGTTTGAGGCCAGCCTGGTTCACATAGCCATCCAAGGATACACAGTGACACCCTGTCTCCAAAAACAAAATAAAACATTGCCACAAGACACACACATCCTCTTTCCAAGGCACAATGGTCTAGGAAGAAACATAGGGACCCGTTCACAGTTCCATGCAGCAGAGGACGCTATGACCTCGCCATTCAGCCAAACATCTAGCACCTTGCAGGGGAGGAGTAGGAGGGCCACCCGCTGACTTGTGTTGTGCCTCTTTCAAAGGCCATTTGCAAAAACTCTGCTACCTCTGCAAAAGGTTCAGCTGGAGGCCCTCCTGCTCCTCCCACTGTGTGGAAAAGGTATTTCTGCATGGGGGAGGAGACTTGGTCAGGGTCTGGGCCAGGGTCCACCTTGCACTCACTGCCCCAGTGGAGCAGTTAGCATGGATGACAGCCCAGCCTGGGCTGTCCCTCAGCCTTTGAGCTAGAGACGATAAAGGGCCGGGGAGTCTTGTCCTGAGTTGACCACCACACACACAGCCCAGCTCCTCAGAGTCAGAGCTGGCACAGGTGATGACCCATCTGGCAAATGACTCTTTCCTGAAAATAAGGCCCATAGTTCCTAACCCTGTGACTCAGATGCTGTCAGAGGTGTCGCCTGCTATCAACCTGTGGTGACTCGGAAGATGTCATTTTCAAACACTAACAGCAATGCTTGCAGCCTGACAGCAGTTCTAAACTGGCCCAGAACATTTCCAAACTCTTGCCACTGGGTCACTGGGAGCTGCTCCAGTGGCACTTAACAGGATAGAAAGTCTATCTGTCTAGTTTCCTCTGACAAGACTGAGCAACGGCTGGCAGACACTGCACTTCAAACTAGCTAAGCACACCAGGGGCTCCAGTGCCCATGTCCTTCTGCTAAAAATAGAGGCCCCCCCTCTAAGCTGCAGGATGCTGAGAGCAGGGGACTCACTGCACACCATGCCTTTCAGTTCAGAGAAGGAAAGTAGGTAGGCGGGAGGAGGGGGGGACACACAGCTTACACAGACTCCATCTCCAGGTCATCTTCCTCCTGAGAGAGCTGCAGGTAGGGGTTATCTGAAGCCGGGCGGAATTTATACCCCGTCAGAACAAAGAACACCAGTGTGGCTGTTTCATCCAGCAGCTGCAAATTTAAAACCCACCCCAAAATAAAAGGATTAGCAACACTGCTCTTCAAAAAGCAATGGAACTAAACAAGCTGCTGCCTCCTTTCAGTCTCTACATGCTCCACCAACAGCAAGAGCTCCAGAGGGGACACTGAGGTATAGCCATGGGAACCCACTTTTTTTTAATGATGAGAGGGTCTTAGTGTGACACCTAGGCTGGCCTTGAACTCACTACCTTCTGCCTCAGCTTCCCAAATAATGGGTTATAGTCTTCCATCACATTGGTTCATTTTATATATCTCTGTCCTACTTGTTCTGTCTTTTTCATTAATTTAGTGTGTGTGTGTGTGTGTGTGTATATACACTGTGGAGTTGAGTGTGGAGGTCAGAGGACAACTTACTTATGGAACTGCAATTTCTCCTTCCATCATGTGGGTCCTGGGGTCAAACTCAGGTCATCAGTTTGGCAGCAGACACCTTTACCAGCTGAGTCATCTGCCCAGCCCAAGAACAAGGGGTGTGAGGTGGGGGTTCTAGTAAATTAATCCTTCTTTAAAAAAAAAAAAAAAGACTTTCATTGTACTTTTTATCTATGTGTATATGTGTATGTCCACATGAGTCTGCACACCTGTACAGTGGCTGCACAGACCAGAAGAGGGTGTTGGCTCTGCTGGGGCTGGATTTACAAACCATTGTGAGTTGCCCACCCTATGCAGTTTCTGGGAACTGACTGTGAGTCCTCTAGGAGAACAGCAAGTGCTCTTGACCTCTGAGTCACCTCTCCAGCCCCAAGAACAAAGGTCCGACTGCACAGTAGCACTTGGTGACCCATGACTAGTTCTAGTATCTTACAAAGATAATTCATAATTATAATAAAAGTAATAGGTTCAAAAACTCAAAATTAAAAAACAAATCACCCAATCATGAAGAACTAAATTCAAAACTACTCAGGCTCTGTGACTGAAGGCAAAGGTGGATAAATTCTAATTACACAGAGCGAATCTCACTCTCTCTGCTTGAGGCTTTTCTCTTCAAAGACTTAGAATTAATCAATAATGCAATTACATCCAGGTTTCTCATGTAACCCAACAGCTCTGCTAGGCACACAGACTGCTGCATCTGGAGCAGAGGAGACGGAAGGTCTTAGCAGTCATCCCCAGGAAAGTCAGACGCAATCTTAAGCTATGCCCATGACATGATCCTCAGATATAAATTCCAAACTATCCCCCAAGAGAAGCAGACCTGGTAGAGCCACTTCCACTGGAATGGAACGGCAAACTTGAGAAGGAAGGCGATGATCCTGGTGAAGTAAATGTAGCACACGATCTACAAAAGAAGGACATCAGAAATTAGAGTGCTGCTTTCCGCCACTAACTACCTCCAAAGCAGAAAACAGTTCCCAAAAGGAAAAGATGTGGTCTATGGCCCTGGTTACCAATTCAGGAAGGAAAGCTGGGGGCTCTGCTCTACATGTCTTTCTCATGGTGGCTAAGACACTGACCAGACCCGCCCTGGCAGACTAGCCCCTTTGTATGGCTGTTCCAACCTTTCTCACGACCCACATGCAGGTCATTTGGTGTCAGTCTCCAAGGACACTGTTTTCACCCCCAGGCCTGGGAGCAGTCCCCAGCAGCTACAGCGAACAGTCCCATGGGAAGCACGTAGACGACACAGTGAGCAACTGAGGCCCAAACTCCAGGACATATGGAACCACACGCCCAAGCCACTAACACCTTCTCTCCCTGTGATGAGGCTTCAGTGAACTGGCCATGAGACCATACTGAACACCAGACCAGATTAGGGTTGGCTAGGCTTGCAGGCCAGGCCAGGCAGTATAGGTACAGTGTCTCCCTGGCCTTGCCAAAGAACCACTTCGCTATATCATCATAGGCATCAGGAAATGCTCTGTGGTGACACCTGTTCTCCTGACACAAGATCCATATAAACAAAACAGACAAACAATGAGAAGGAGCAAGTACAAGAACACCAGCTGGATGGATGTCTGCCCTGCTTTTCTGCTGCCACCTCCAACGTTTGAACATTTGCTTGGGCAGAGCTGTCAAGCTTCCTTGTGGGAGTCAAGGAAATAATGTGTTCACACCACGGGGCTATGGGGCTACACTTACACAAGGCTTTATGTTCATCACTGACTTGCTGAACACAATGATGCATGCCTTTAATCCCAGCACTTGGGAGGCAAATCAATGGATTGAGGTTAGCCAGGGCTATGCAACAAGACCCTCTCTCAAACAAAACACAAAACCAAAAATTCCAAAACAAAACCAGCCTCAATCAATTTCCTGTTTTTAAGGGACACATCACTGCACTACAACTAGCTCCTGCCTGGCAAACGGAGAGAGTGGTGAACACGCAGAAATTTTGGGGGGAGCCTGCAGAAAAGCACAAGGGTGAACCCATATTACTAAGTGGGCAGAAAGGGCAAGTCAGGGAATGATGACTGGGTCTGGCCTAGAACTTGGGGATCACATACTACCCTGGACGCTACACACCCATACCCCCCCCATAGTCACTCCCACACTCTCGCAGTTCTGGTTCCCCACGAAGTGTATGTGCTACTTTCCTAAGTATTTAAAGACACTTCTATCACTAAGGCTTAAAAGCAGCAACCCAGATTTTTCACTGCCACTTTAGGAGAGGGGACGTGAGGTTGTGAGGCCACTGGTGGGTCCAGGTGCGGTGGCTGCTGTCACCAGGCCCGCACACTGATCTTACTTACAGATTTAGTTTTGTATTTTACTCACCAAGACGTAGTAATGTCTGAAAAGCTTCAGCTTTGCTAAGTTAATAGCAGCTACAAAGAAGAGAATAAAAAGTGTATTAACTTTTTTTTTCATCTAATCACCAACTACCTGCTCCCATTCATCCATATGGAGACAAAGTCTTACTATGTGGGCCAGGCTGCTATGAGGCAAAAACTCCTCCTCAGCCCTAAGCATTTTGAAGCACTGTGCTTGAACTTCACAGGATATACAGATACAGAAGGGACATGATTTTTAAAATCATACCTATATATGATATAAAATCATGTCCCTTCTGTATCTGTATACCCTGTGGGTGCAGAGGTGATAATCACACATGTGTGCGCACACAGAGACAGAGACAGAGATAGAGACATAGAGAGAGGGAGAGAGAGAGAAAAGGAACAAGTTGAGCACCTGGCCAGTAGCATGATGCCATCAATCTCTCAACTGTTTGGGGCAACACCTCACTTAGGAGACGGGCAGCTCTAAGCAGAAATGGATGCTATGGATGGGATCTCAGTAAAGACAAGGGTCAGGGCTAACATCTCCAGCCCTGCACTGCAGCTGAGGGACAGCTGCCCCCTCCACCAGAAGCAGCACCAGGGTGGCCCACAGACCCATCTGAGGACCTCTCACAGGGTCAAATGCAATCAACTCTCAGGTGCACTCGGGAAACCTCACTTCCATTTCCCTTGCAGGCTTCAGAGTTAAGTCCTTGGAAATCAGGCTCCTTGGTTAAGCTTTCCCTTCAAGAACGCTCAAGGTCAGCCACACCGGGACACCCAGCTTCCTGACACTGCCTATAGCTATGAAATATTGATGACCACAGAGAGTAGCCTGGCTCCCTCCCCGATTAGCAACCCTTTCATTCATCATGGCCTTTCTGCAGGAGACAAATTAATTTTGCTTAACAGCATTCAATTACTGATTCAGTTTAAGAATGGGACTGTGGGTGGCAGACATTCAAATCTCTTCTTCCCTTCCCCTCTGGCTCATGATGAGTGCGGGAACGAAGCTTAGGATGCCCACAGAGATTCCAGGAACCCTAAGTCACCAAGGTGATTGTCAACCAAGGGTGCTGCCAGGTCTTCTGAGAGGCAGCCTTTCCAGAGAGTTCCAAAGTCCAGAGACACACTGGCTTTTCATATGTGTTTGTGTGTGTAGTCATGCATGTAGGAACAAGCACACACACCCAGCAAGCAAGGGAGGTGACAATTGGCAGATCACCCAACACTCTCAACTCTGTATCTCTGAGAATCATGGTTTTTGTTTTGTTTTGTTTTGTTTTTAAACAAGCTCTCTGGTTCTCACCCTCTGTTTGTCCAGTCAATACTAGTTGACCAAGTCCTGACTTGCACCAGGCATTGGGTACAAACAGCGCTCTGGGCAGTTGCAGCATCAACTGTCGGGGACACCCAGAGGCTGGGAGGGGTGTCACTGAGGACAGATGCTAAATTTGAGACACACGAGGTGAATCAGACTATCCTAGAGCTTGGGTTTTGCCCACATGCACCCCCTGCATCTTCTGCTTCCACAACAGGGCCAGGTCCCACCACACTCTGCGGCAGAGCCAGCTAAAGCTTGAGGGCATTACACCTTGTCACCCAGGGCAACCACTAAATTTCTCTTTTCCTAAATGGCCATAAAGTGTTTAGTGCTCTCAAGTTCTCTTCCAAACTTTGCAGGCTGAAGGAGTCCTTAAGATGGAAGCTTTGCACCCAGAGAAGTGACTGCCTGGCAGGGGGTGTCCTGCTTTCCTTCTCAGAGTCCCAGGTGCTGGGAAAGGGTCGAGCTGATGGAGGATGGGGCAGGGTTTTCCAGGGGAGTCAGGCAGGCAGGGAAGGAACCAATGGGCTCTACTGCAGAACAGTCTCATGGACAGGCAAGAGAGGGGCTCAGCATGCTAGACCTTGGGGAGGCTGGCAACAGGGTTAGACAGAGAGTAAAGATACAAGACCGTGAACTTGTCGTTACTGGTTCTGAGGGCCCCCAGGAGTTTTAACAGAGAAAACCAATAGTAAGAGCCCAGCTGAGTGAATGCCCCTATAGATGTACAGTGACTGGCTGTGGTCAAGACAGCAAGCAGCAGGCTCAGCCAGACACTGTGGCAAAGACTAGGAAGGAGTCCCATGGGGAACTATGAAGGACACGGGGCAGGAGAGGGTGTGAGGAAGGGCTGAGGCCCTGGAGATCCAAGGGCTGATTATGGAGATTAGAGCAGAGTGACACGGTGGCACTCCCCACCCCATCACATGCCATGATGCCACACCTCCAGGGTACAGACACTTTCTGAATGGAGGTAGGCTACAAACAGTGCTTTAATTGAGCCTGTGTGCCTGGCACCCTCACACCAGACGGTTCGCTACAGAACAGTGCCATGCTACCCAGCACTCCCAGGGCTGACAAAGTGGTCTTGGAGAATGTGAAGAGCTCCAGGCCATTTCCTAAACCAGTCATGAAGACATCGTTGCTAACACCATGGCATTAGTCAGCACTGCTGCTGGCAGGGACCAGGCCCTCAGGCCTCTGGCTAGGTGTTCCTGCTCTGCTGCGGATAGACCCCAGAGCCTCAATCCTGTTAGTTCTCTCTAGCCATCCCTGCAAGTGGAGGTGAAACAGGACAGAACACAAAACAGACACAGTGGAGCTGTACGTCCAGGGTTCAAACCTCAATTCTTCTGCCAGTTCTACTCATGTGATACTAAGCAAGTCATCTACCCTCTGTCTGAACTTCAGTTTGTCCATCTGCTAAGGCAGGAACAAAAATATCTACCCATAGGGTCATTGGGGTAATCGGCAAGGTAATACAGGCAGCAAACAGCTCAGTACATGGATGTTGTTCCAAGCTTATCAGAATCCTGTCGGGATTACATGGGGCTAGCCTGCATCAAAGGTGGCCACAATGACTGGCAGAAACCCACACTCTAGTATTACTGAACAAAATGTGAACCTGGGACTGCGAGCATGTCCAGGCTCTCCTGGAAACAGTGCAACCTGCTATATGGAATTGATGAGTCAGGGCACAGGGCAGAGGACTAGCCGCAAGGTGAAACCTCCCAGCATCATGAGAAGAGCAGCCAACAGCAGGTCACAACCTGGAATCCCAAGCCTCCCTTTCTTTTCTTCCAAAAATTTCCTGGGAGTTTAGGAGGCTGACAGCTTGCTGCTCCCTGGACTACAGGGAGCTGGGCTCTCATGGGAGTCATAGTTTGTGGAGGCTTGGCTGGCTATTTCTGACTCTGCTACACTGGAGTAGCAAAATATGGTCAAAGAATGAGCAGGCCAGGGGGAGCCAGGAGCCCTCAGTTCCAGCCCCTACTCCATTGTAAGTACACATGTCTGCCCTGACCTGTGCATCCTCCTCCTCATCTGGAGGGGAGCTTCTTTAGGCAGAGGCTCCTGCCCAGGGAGCACCAAAGTGGCCAGAGCTTCATTAATTAAAGCATTTTGCTTGTTTGTTTTCAAGACAGGGTTTCTCGGTGTAGCCCTGGCTGTCTCAGAACTTGGTCTGTAGAACTCAGAGATCGCCTGCCTCTGTTGGGATTAACGGCATGTGCTGCCATCACCATCACCTGGCATAAATTCAAGGATTCTTAGGAATCTGGCCCAGGCCCAGCTGTGGAGGTTGGAGCTCCTGCTGGGAGGGGAACAAGCAGCATGGCCACAGCTCCAGGGTTCCCCAGTTAGAGCCCACCCCCCAGACTCTTCTCCTCCTGCCCACAGAAAATGGAGCCTGAAGTCTGGCAAAGGCATCTTCCTGCCAATGCCTCCAGGTCAAGAGTTAACACACAGCTGCTACAGAAGGCGCTGCTGCCCTTCCCTAGACTGCCACCCTCCCTCAAGCCACGGTGACCAAAAAGACCAAAAAGCAGGTGGCAGCAACTTGGGGAGGGGGAGCAAGAGCCATCTGTCTTCAGGGATGCAGCAACGGCGAGTTGCCGATGGTCTTGGAAATAGCCCCACACCATGTCACACAGGCAAGCCTAATTACTCTCTGCTGGGGACTGGCCAGGTTGTCAGGAGGTTAAAGGGGGCCTGAGTTTGATTCCTAGAATCCATGGACTGAGATTAAAAACAAAGTCCTCAAGAGTGTCCCCTTGACTCCCCTCAATGGGAGCTCTATGGCTCACACATGTTCTCCCACTCCTTTGCATATGTATACATGCATGTGCACACATACAAATAACAGATAAAATAAAATTAAGGGCCAGAAAGATGGCTCAGTAGGTAAAGATAACTGCTATACACCTGACAATCTGACCTCATCCCTGGGAGCCACACAGCACAAGGAGAGAATGGATTCAACAGAGTTGTCCTCTGACTTTCACAACTTCACCCTAGCACATACATGCACACACACACACACACAGACTAAGAGAAAAAAATTTCAAAAATAAATAGAATGAAGGACATGAAAGGAGGAAAATGTGTTGAGAAAAAGGGTTCCAAAAGGGAGGTGAGATGGAAGAAAGAAGAGATGGAGCAGATGTAAACAAAATATACTAGACATGTATGAAGTTGTCAATAAATTCAAAACCATTTCTAAAAGGGAATTGGAAAGGGAGATCTGTTGCTAAAAGCAAGCATATGTTGCTCTTGCAGAGGACCTAAGTTTGGTTCCCAGCACCCATATGAGCTGGCTCACAACCACCTGCAAATCCAGTTTCAGGGGATCTGATTCCATCTTCTAGTCTCCTCAGGCTTCACACACATGTGCATAACCAACCCCTGCCCTCCCAGACACACATGAATATACAGAATTAAAACTTTTTCAAATCTTAAAACTAAACCCCCAAGAAGGCCAAAGACTGCTCACACCCGCCCCCAGCTGACTTCCTTTGATAGCTTTGAAACTACCCAGAAACAACGAGAACCACTGCGACTGTTACTGTCTGCCGAGGGTGCCCCCACTGTGCCATTTCTTCTGCTTCATCTCACAGGCTCCTTAGAGATGTGTCTGGGATGAAGGATCTGGCCTGGTGAAGGCTAGGCAGACTCAGCCTGGAAGTGGAGAAGCCAGGCCTCAAGCCCAAGGCCACCGTCCTTAGCACCAAGTTCCCTCTGCCTACACTCCACGGACCACTGCCATCAGCATTCTTGCTGGTGACTGCCAGTGCCATTCTCAGCAATGACTGATGACTTACAGAGCACACAGAAGCAAAAGCAAAAGCTTACTAATCTTTGCTTCAGTGTGAAGAAAGCCCCAGACTTCAGACATGGCTTCCTCACCTTTCCCTCCACTCCTCCCTGCTGTGCATGGAGGCAATTCTTACTCAAACACAAAGGCTGAAGGAGTAGGTTTTTGCCAGCGGCATGAATGGCTCAGGCTCACTCTGAGCCAAGCCCCTGCCCTCCATCTGCTTAAGCTGCAGCTCAAGCCCACTCTGCAGAGAGCAGCAGAGCTCTGTGCATGCTCACACGCTGGCCCCACGGCCTGTGCACAGCCTCGCTATGACCGTCACTGTCAGCAGTGAGACAAGCCCCAGAGATCTGGGACTATTCTGACCTTAAAGTGCTAACAGGAGCCCTACAGCCTCCATGAGAAAATCCACTGACAAATCTCAGACAGTTTGGGCGAGCAAGCACAGGGAAAGGGGCTGTAACCGCCAGTAAGGGCAATAAGATGGTTGCTCAGAGACAGCCTCTGAGTTAAGTTACACTTTCCTCTTCAAGCCATCAGAGGTGTGAAAAGTGATTAAAATCTATTCCTACATGCATTTCAAGCAACAGTCCAAAGATGTCAAAGGTGAACTGACCCATCGGGGCTGTGCACCTGCGCCAGACCATATCTTCAACAATAGAAATACTAGTGGGCCAGTCGGACAGATGGCTCAGGCCTGGAGGACAGCTCCAGTTTCTCAGGAGCTTCAAGGGAGAATCTCTAGTCTAGAAGTTTGGGATTAGCCCAGGCATTAAAGTAAAAACCCAAGTTCAAAGACCACAGGGGAGGGGAGTGCAATGTTCCTCTTTCCCTTGGACTCCAGATCCCATCCATCATCAGTACTGCTCAAGGAGGGTACAAAGGGCTAGTCCAGACTGGCTGGCTGTGCCTCCACCGCTCCAGCAACATAGCGTGCAGCTGCGGAGAACGAGCTCATCAGATGGACACAGGAGAGACAGCAGCCAAGCTTGAGTGCATGTCACTCTAGGCTCTCCACTGCAGTTACAACCAGCAGTGAGCCAGGATGAAGGCCACACCTCTGCCTGTTTGATAACACAGGCCAACAATGCAAGCAATGATCTCTGGGTAGAGAGTCTGATCTTCCTGGACTACTGCAGTGATCAATCAGGAAGAATAAGCTGCAGTCCTGAGACATGCCAGCAGCTCGGGGCAGAAGAAGCAGGCCATGAGGGGGCAGCCACCACAAAGTGGGCACACTGAACTCCTGATACTTAATGAAGTGGTGCATCCACCATCCGCTGCTTCTCAGTCTGTGCTGGGAGAAGCCCTTGGGCTCTGGGTTGTGTGTTGCTTTACCTCAAGATGGCACTACTTATTAAGCAAGGGATTAATTATTTCATAGTGTTGGAAGATATGAGTTGGTAACAATTCAGGAATTTTGAATGTGCCTGAGGGGAAAAAACCAAGTTTTTGGTGGATAACATATTAAATAGCTTGTTTGAAACGGGCTTTATGAGATATTCTTTCTATTGCTCTCTCTGAGCTGTGCTTGAGATTTTTCTAAGATCCGGAGCCCTCTGATAATGTGTAAACAACTGCCCCCACAGTATGCAGCCCTGCAGGAGCCCTGGAGGAGGCATCTGCAGACTCCGGGTGGACAATAGCTTGTGTGAGGCTTTGAGGCTTTTATGGGACCACTGTGGGCCAAAAGAGAAACAGGCACCTTTCAGGTGTTCCTGGGAAAGCACCAGGAGAGAATATGACTGCAGGCAGCTTCTGTCAGGCTGCAGGAAGCCAGCACAACACCCTGGGAAGCAGCTCCAGAGTTTCGGCCATGGTGTTCTGATGTCCTTAGTCACACAGGGTCAAAAGGAAGGTGACAATGTTCTGTGATCAAATAAAGGAAATCATTTCTTTGCCTCTTCTGTTACAAAACCCTGTTCTAGGGCTGGAGAGATGGCTCGGCGGTTACGAGCACTGACTGCTCTTCCAGAGGACCCTGGTTCAGTTCCCAACACCCACATGGCAGCTCACAACTGTCTATAATTCCAGTTCCAGAGAATCTGACACCTTCACACCAATGTACATAAAAAAGTTGTTAAAAAAAAAAACAACAAAACCTGTTCTAGGTGATAGGGTCCAACAGCTGGGCCTCAGCAACAGTGCATGCAAAGGCACTGTAGGGCAGGGAACCACATAGCTGCACCCAGCTCCATGGGTGTCCCCACAGCAGGCAGGGAGACTCGGAAGTATAGCTGGGAGGGCCCCTCTTCTCTTGGCCTGTTCCCTGAGGGCTTCCAGCTCAAGGCTCTAGGTTTCCCCTGGCAACAGCCCTCACTTGCTGCCCACAGCATCAGGCATGGCTCCTATGTGGAAAGTGAAACTGAGGCTGGACAAGCCTGTTGCAAAGAGACCCTGAAGTGAAAGAGCTGGGGGAAATGTGCTTACAAACCACTAAAGCCAGAGCTCTGCTCCGTGTTCAAAGGACAAATACACAGTCCCCCGAGACACTAACTAGTTAAGGGGATGTACACAGTCCCTCATGACACACTAACTAGCTAAGGGGATGTACACAGTCCCTCACAAAACACTAACTAGTTAGGGACAAGTACACAGTCCCTCACGAGACACTAACTAGTTAAGGGGAAGTACACAGTCCCTCACGAGACACTAACTAGTTAAGGGGAAGTACACAGTCCCTCACGAGACACTAACTAGCTAACAAGAAGTACACAGTCCCTCACAAGACACTAACTAGTTAAGGGGAAGTACACAGTCTCCTATGAGACACTAACTAGTTGACAAGAAGTACACAGTCCCCACATGACAGGCGAGGTAGGACAGCAGAGCAGTCTAAGGCTTGGCGAGCACAGCTCAGGCCACCAAGCTGGAATTCAGCAAAGCCTCAAAAGCAACCAAGGTTTATGCTGAAGTACAAGGCCAGGCCAGCAGTCAATACTAGTGCATGCTATATGTGGTCTGAAATATGACATCTCTTAAATGTCTAAAGTAGCCGGGGGTGGCAAACTTTGTGCAGAGCAGGAGAGCAGATGTTAAGCTCTGTGGACCCTCAAATCCCTGTGACTACCCAGCTCTGCCACTGCAGACAGTCATGGCTACAGTCAAATACAATATTATTTATAAAAACATGCAGATACAGCTGAGTTGTTAAGGTTGTCTAGCATGTACAAAGACCTGGGTTTGATCTTCAGCACCCATAAAAATGGGCGTGGTGGTACATGTCTGTAACCCCAGCACATGGGATGTGATAGAGGCACATGGATCATAACTAAAACACAGCATGATCCAGTGAAAACATGGGCAAATGATTTGAAATAACCTTTTCCCAAAGAAGATACACTAATGGCCAATAAGCTCCTGGAAGTCCGGATGGCATCACTAATCACTAGCAAATGCAAATGAAAAGCGCACTGAGATAGCACGTCACCCTCACTAGAAAGCTGTAGCTACTGTCTCATTGCTGCACAAAGCCTGCTCCATCACAGCAGGCAAGGCATGGGGGCAGTGTCACTGGTCACTGAGCCCACAGTCAGGAAGCAGAGACAAAGGCTGGTTCAGCTTGCTTTTTCCTTCTTACGCAACCTGAAACCCCAGCACAGGGATGGTGGTCCCCTCATTTAGAGTAGATCTTCCCGCCTCAATAACCTAATCCTCATAGGCGTGCCCGAGATGTGTTTCCACGGTTAAACCACCATCTGTTGTGGCAAACAGATACCCGGAAGGAGAGTCTCAGTAAGTCTAGATCAGGTTGGCCTGTGGGAGACTGTCTTGACTGATAACTGATGTAGGAAGATCCCGTCCATTGTGGGAGGCACCATTCTCTATGCAGGAGAACAGTGTAAGAGAGGAGAAAGCTTGCTGAGAAGAAGCAAGCAAGGATCTATGTTGATTCTCTCTGCTCTTTAGTGTGAATATGCTGTTTTAAGTTTTTGCTTTGACTGTCCCCAATAATGAACTGTAGCCTGGAACTGTAACCCTAAACTTCTTTTCTACCTTTCTCCAGATCCTAGAGCAGACCTTCCCACAGAGGGTGACCAGAGGTCTGGAAGAACCACTGCCCACCCCTCATGGTGGTGACACTGACCCTGACCTGCTAGCAGAGTTCTGGTCCCACGCTTCTCTGCGGGGGCTTCCACTGAGGGAACATGGCTTCCTGGACTATGGAAATTACTTTTCAAAGAACAGAGTGAAGTACACACTTGTGGATCAGCTCAAAACCATCCTACAGAGATGACGTCTCCATTTTGCCTCTCACCCTTCCGTACATACATTTCCTCATGGGAAGAAGCCAGGCTGTTTTCATATAATGTAGAAGTCTCATGCCGCCACCTAGTGGAAGATACAGGAATGACCTGTATCCATGTGCCCTTGGTCTAGACCAACAGTTGTCAACTCTGAGTCCTGACCCCTTCACAGGAGATGCCTAAAACTATCTGCATATCAGATAGTTACAATTCATAACAGTAGCAAAACCACAGTTATGAAATAACAGTGAAAATAATTTACGGTTGCGGTCACCACAACATAAGGAACTGTATTAAGGGATTTCAGCATTAGGAAGGTTGAGAACCACCAGTCTAGACAGAAAATAACTTCTCTGTAGAGTCTCTTCATTGCAGAACCTGCTGTGCCATAGCCCAAGCCCTTTCTTGTCATCCTCAGCTAGGATCAGTGTGGGTGAATCATCACAGGCCAATCTCCAGTCACACTCAGGGCCTTAAGACAAGATGGAGGACCAAGTGGGGAAGGCAGAGGCTAGAAGAAGCAGCGGAAGGAAGACGGTGGATCTTAATTTAGAAACACCAAACCATGCAAGGAAGAAAGTTATGAGACCGGATAGCCAGTCCTACCCAGTGAGACCTGTCTCAAAAACAAACAAGCAAAAACAGAAAAGAAAGACAAAGGGCTGGAGTGATGGTTTGGCAGTTATGAGCACTGGCTGCTCTTCCCGGGCTCGATTCCCAGCGCCCACATGGCAGCTCACAGCCACCTGTGACTCACTCGTATGGTACATGGCCTATCTGCAGGCAGAACAACACACATAAAGTAAATGTTAAAAACATAAAATGTCCCATCTGGATACACTGAGGAACGTCCCTATGCATTAAGTTATAAAAGCAGTAAGTCACCTTTTAATATAACATACACTAAACAACAGGCTCAGAACATCCCTGCAGCCAGGCAGGCTTTCTCCCAAGGCAGGGGCTTCCTCAGAACCCCACATCTACAATGTTCATTCCCTCTGCTCCCTCTGCCCACTACAGGAGGCAGGTGGACTTTGCCTGGGTCTGGATGTCACCGGCACACTGTCCAAACTGCCTGTACTACAGCTGCAGCTGAGGGCATGGGGGAGAGGGGCAAGGGTAAAAGGCTTCGGAAGGGAAGAGGAGAAAGCACATGACAGAGAGGTTGTACTTCAGCACTAGAGAGAACGAAGCTGGCACTGGGCACCTGCGGAGGCCACTGGGTACTGACTAGGCTCTGACCAGGGAAGTCTCTTATACAGGGCTGCCCAGAGCTGCAGGAGCCTGGACAACTGTGTGGACTATTCTGGGTTCAAGCTGAACAGAACATAAATAACCCAGGGAGCACACTCAGGTCTTGAAGTGAAGTGCAACGTCGAAGTCAGGAGTCATGCAATTCAATAAACACTAGGACGTGGCAGGGGAGGGAGCGCAGCTCAGTGGCAAAGTAAATGTCTTGCTTCAATCTCAACACCAAAACCAGAAAACGGGGTTGGAGAAATGGTTCAGCAGTTAAGAGCACCAGCTGTTCTTCCAAAGGACCCAGGTTCAATTCCCAGCACCCACATGGCAACTCACAACTGTCAGTAACTCCAGTTTCAGGGCACCTGACTCCCTCACACAGACATACATGCAGGCAAAACCCCAATGAACATAATCTTTTAAATCTTTTAAAACAAGCAAACAAAAAAACAACCCCCAAAATGAAATAACTTTATATAAATTATCAAGCCTATGGAATTATTTTCAGCTAGTATATTATTTTCCACACATTCCAAAATGAATCCATATTCTTTTAACAAAAACAAAACAAAGGCTCAGAAATAAAACTCTGGCCGGGCGGTGGTGGTGCACACCTTTAATCCCAGCACTTGGGAGGCAGAGGCAGGTGGATCTCTATGAGTTCGCAGCCAGCCTGGTCTATAAGAGCTAGTTCCAGGACAGGCTCCAAAGCTACAGAGAAACTCTGGTCACTCCCAGCAACACAGAGGGAAGTGCTGGGACACCAGCAATGCAGAAGGGCTTTCTGGCTCCTTGAGTCTCCTGTCAAACAAACATGGACACACAGTGTCCTGCAGTAACCAGAAGGATGCTGAACACTGCCATCTCTACCAGTGGGACACAGCTCTTTGACCCTTCCCAGACTCCAATATATTACACCGAGACAAGATTTTCTACTGATTTAGTTTAGAAAAGTGAAGATCTAGGGCCAGGTGGTGGCACACACATTTTATCCCAGCACCCAGGAGGTAGAGGCAGGCAGATCTCTGAGTCTGAGGCCAGCCTGTTCTATAGAGTGAGTTCCAGGACAGCCAGGGCTACACAGAGAAACCCTGTCTGGAAAACCAAAACAACCAGGAGTCCAGCTGAAGAATGGGAGGAGAAATTATATGAGCAGGGAGCTCAAGATCATGATGGGGAAGCCCACAGAGACAGCTGACTTGAGATAGTAGGAACTTAGGAACTCTGGACCAATAGCTAGGGAGCCTGCATGGGACCAACCTAGGTCCTCTGAATGTGGGGGACAGTTGTGTGGCTTGGTCTGTTTGTGAGGCCCCCGGCAGTGGGACCAGGATCTGTTCCTGGCACATGAGCTGGCTTTTTGGAGCCCATTCCCTATGGTGGGATGCCTCACCCAGCCTTGATGCAGAGGGGAGGGGCTTGGTTCTGCCTCAACTTGATGTGCCAGGTTTAAGTGACTCCCATGTGAGGCCTTACCCTTTCTGAGGAGTGGATGAGAGGTGTGGAGGGGGAGAACGGGAGGAGGGGAGGGAGAAACTATGGTTCATATGTAAAATGAATAAAAAATGTAAAATAAGAAACAAAAACAAAACAAAATTTTAAATAATTTTTAAAAAGGTAAATATCACAATTACAATGGACAGTAGGACAATGGGCTACTGCCCCAGGCCTCCCTGTGCAATTGTCTCTGTCTCTGGCACCTGCTCCCCCACCACACCATCCCTGCTGCCCCTACAGAATGAGTCCCCAATCCCTGCCTGTCCTGTCCCCCAGTTCTCAGAGGGACAAATGCCATTGCAGTGGGAGGGACACAAAGGAGCACAAGGGAACTTGCCTTTTCCATCTGTGGCTGAGGCTTCTTGTAAATGTCTGATTGACCTAAAAATAACCATGTGGAGAGCAGAGGTTAGTAGAGGAGCCTGCATTCTCTTCTATTTCTGGCTCTAGTAGCTTGGGACCTGAACCCCCACTGTAAACAAAAGGGTCAGACCAGATGACTGGACAGCACCCTCCCCAACACAAGAGGTCTCTCTCTGCCAGACCACATTTGGCCATTTATGGTACTCGAGCTGAGATGAGGCTGCCCTCTGCTGGCAGAATCCAGATTAGCAGGAGGGGAAGTGGAAACACCCATCATAAAACTTGGCTCTCATTCCCCCAGCCACCCTGTCCCTTAGAGACAATGAACATTATTGAGCAGCCCTTTCAGGGTCTAATGACCCAAGAGAAAGTCGTTGCTGATTCCTAAATTGAACTCTAGCAGCTGTGCAGGTCTAGGGCTTCATGTAAACTCTGCACGTGGTAAGATTTACAGCTCTGGAAAAGGCCGTCTCTGGCAGCGCTGCAATAAATGATCACCATCACTATGCTCCAGGAAGGGGACATTAACATTATTAAAGATGCCATGAAGCCAGGCACTGGGTGCATGCCTGTTATCCCAGCACTCAGGAGCCCACTCAGGCCAGACAGAGCTACACAGTGAATCCCCACTCAAAGAAAAAGACAAACTAAGAAAGACTTGGAGCTGCAGGCACTGCTCACAGCCACAGGGGAAAGCCTGCATTGAGCAGACAGACAAGGAAGGACAATGGAGGCAGACCAGGGATCTGCAGGTGGGGCTCCTGGTCTAATGTTGACCCTATTATCTACAGACAGATCACACCTAAAAACCTCAGCAAGGTACTGCCCCCAAACTTCATGAGAAAGTGAACACATGAATGATAGCAGCATAAAGGTGGTTTATGCTGCTGTTAAACAAAGGCTGGCTGAATCAAATGTTTCAGAAATTTAATAGTGCTATTTATTTGTAATTTAATCTTGATGTGTATGTGTATGCACACCCCCATGTGGAGGTTAGAGAATAGCTTGCTGGTATTGGTTTTCTCCTTCCTCCATGTGGGTCCCAGGGATCAAACTCAGGTCATTAGGCTTGGCAGTTACTGAATCATCTCACTGGCCCACTGATGCGTCTCTTCTGTGTTTATTAGCATCTCATCTCTTGCAGCAATATTTAGGATGTGCACCATAAGGAACATTGCCATTGGGTACCTTCTCAGTGCATGATCAACTGACAAGAAATGACCACTGGTGGCTTGGTGGATCTATAATTGCAGTGGTTTGAATGAGAATGCTCTCCCTACCCCACTCCCCATAGACACATACACTTGAATACTTGGGCCCCAGTTGGTGGAAGTGTTTGGGAAGGATTAGAAGGTGTGGTCTTGTTGGAGGGGGTGTCACAGGAGGTAGGATTTTGAGGTTTAGTTAGCACTTTCTGCTTTCTACTTACAGATCAAGATATGAGGTCTCAGCTACTACTCCTGTGCCATGTCAGCCTGCCTGCTGCCATGCTCCCTGCTATGATGGCCATGGACTCTAACCATCTGAAATCATAAGCCCGAAGTAAACTCTTCTACAAGCTGCCTTGGTCACGGTATCTTATCCATGGCAATAGAAAAGCAACTAAGACAATTCTCATATGGGACCCTTGTACTTTAGTGTTCCAACAATAACAGACGTTAAGAATAGGACCTAACTCCTGCTTCTCAGCACGGTCTTTACTACCTGAGAACAGCACTGAGCAGGGCAGGATGGTAGGGCGGCTGAGGAGACTGCATGGTAGTGGTTTCACCCCCATTTCTTTTCTTTCTTTCTGAGACAGGCTCTCATGTGGCCCAGGCTGGCCTCAAACCTGCTATGTAGCAGAGGATGATCTGGAACTTAGGAGCCTTCTGCCTTTACTTCCTCCATGCCAAGATTACAGATGCACAACACTGCCATGTTATATGGTATTGGGGAAGGAACCCATGGCTTCAAGTATGCTAGGCAAGAACTCTGCCACCCAGGCCACATCGCAGCCCTCCTAGTTCTCTATACCAGCAGCGGTATTCATATATAACATATATATAACATGAATACTTGTGTTATACAAAGACTAGGGGGAGGGTGACTCTAACTAGAACCAGGCTCTCAATAATTATAGTGGCTGGATAGTATACCCGACAACCTTAGGATTCTGGAAAGCACTGACTTACAGCAATGGATGCTGCCAAAGAACACACCTCACTCCCTCAACATTAACAGAGCATGAACTGCACTGGAGAAGCTATAAGCCAGACACTAAGGTGAGCAGGGAGCTGTGTTGTCATCAGCCTGTTCTTTCACCTGACTGCACTAACATAGCAACCCACACCTCTCTGCCAGGATTCACGAAGACTGTCCTCCTCGTAGGGCACAGCAATGGCACCTCTTTTCACACAATTGAAGCATGAGCCGGAAGCCTACCATTTCTGGGTCAGAGAAGTCACTCTCCAGAGCCCTAAAACCTGGGTGGCCTGAGAACAAGCACTAGTTTTATGTCAGAGTATATTCTCATTTTCCATCTAAACTGGCAAGAAGAAGGATTCTCCTACTCAGCCCTTACCAAATTCTGGTGGACATTTTACACTTCCCTAAGCTTTCCCCTCTAGAACCTCTCGACTGGGTTAGAGCTGGGCCTTGTGGCCTATGGGCCAGACCAGCTCTATTGAAGTCCCCTGGTGACTCTCAGTAGCTAAGGGCTGGGGTAGTGTGAAGTCCCAGAATCCCACCCCTGGCTGTTATTTGGGGCAGCCCGGGGTCCACAGGGTCGTCTTTTTCAGACACCCCATCTGAGTCTGGCCGCACACGTGCTGCCTTTCTAAGTCACTTACCACACCACTGGGAAGAGGATGGCCCCGCAGCACAGCAAGTCAACCAGGAACAGAGAGTCCTTCCACAAGCCATACTCCGTTGTGCCCTCCTCGGTAGACTCTATGATGATGTAGGCCACATTTGCCAGCACCTACAAAACAGGAGACACCAAGGCATAAGTGGCTATGACAGTGGCCCTAAGCGGGAAGACCCTTAAGGCCACCCATAAGCTCCTTGAGAACCTTGCCTCTCAGCTCACCAACCCCTGACTCTATCAGGCCTGTGACGGGTTCTAACCACTGCTTGACTTCCAAAGTGGGTACAGCTTCCTCCTGGTCCCCTGCTGGGCTACAGAAACCTGAGCCTTCTCATATGGTAGTTTGACTCACTTACACTGCCATGGTGAAGAAATTATGTTGAGAGATACCCAAGGAACCTCAGCTGTTTCTCCTCTGTCCCATCAGGTCTTCCCAGTCCAGGACACAGACTCAGTGAAGACTACAATATCCCAAACCCCAGCCATTGACAGACTGCAACTAGGCCCCAGGTCAAGCCTACCCAATAAAGATACCCCCCAAATCCCTGGCCCCCAGAAATAGAGATTTACTACTTGGTATTGCTTCAAATCATTAAGTCTGGGGTGGTATGTAACAATGGGTAATGGGAACACTTTGCTTTGGCACTCAAAGCCTCAGGCAGTCCCAAAAGCTACTGGGCAGGTGGCACTTCACATCCCACATAGCCAGGATTCCAACACTCCTCAGGCCCAGCTCTTCCTGAGAATTCTTGGTCCTCAGGAACAACAATTCTAAGTGGCTGATACAGAGAAGAGAGATTGGAGCGGCAGAAGTATAGATATGAGACTGCTCCACTCTTCACATAGGCTAGCCAGTCCAGCCCTACACACACAGACCTTCCTGAGGCTCATCTGCCTCATGTCTTGCTTCTATTTCCACAATTGAGGCTTTGCCTTGTGATTTTAGCCCCACCCTTGGGCTCTCAGCAACAATGAAGAGTTTTCAGCTGGTTTAATTAAGATGCCACCGTGCATCAGGGAAGTTTCTGATTTGTGATACTTCCTCCAGAGAACCCACAAGCTGTGATGCAGAGATAATGAGGCATGTTGAGGCTAGAGAGAGAGCACAGAAGCTAAGATGCTTGCCAAGCAATCATGAAGATCAGAGGTTGGATCCCAGCACCCATTTAACAAGCCAGGGGTCCTGAACACTGTAACCCCAGCTTAGAGTGGGATGGAGACAGGACAATTGTTGGGCTTGCTGGTTCTAGCCTAGTCTATAAACGCAACCCAGTTCACACACACTGCATGAAAGGCTGTTCCCAGAGGCAATGCTGAGCCATGCCACACAATCCTCTTGAACACCACTTTACTCACTCCTGCTGCAGGTAAGGGTTAGGGTGGGGCTCAGCAGAGTGTTTGCCTTGCCTGTTCAAGGTCCTGGGTTGCATGCCATGTACCACAAGAAAAAAACAAAGGAAAAAGCAAAGAAACTCTCTGGTTTTCCTCATCGCAAAAGGAAGCTGCTTAGACCTTGGTCAGGACCTTCCCAGACAAGTCCCATTGTCTAAACACTAACTTCCTTATCTTTAGTTTCAAACATCCTCATTTCCTTGGGGTGATATTCAACGTGGCCTTGCGTGTTCACCTTTTAGGAGTCAGTAGGACAGAGGGTTCTTCATCACACCCAGCTCAAGTCGGGGAAGGAGTCAACGGACAAAACAGCCTGAATCTGCCAGAGGAGTATGAACATCCCAAAGTGCAAAGAGAACTCAGGCTCTGCCATGACATGTAGGCCCATATTTCTACATGGTGTGACAGCCAAGGTTTTGGGCCATGGTTAGTATCCGAAGCAGTCACATGCCCTTTCAGACAGGCTGTCACTACCCTAACAAAAACTCAGGATATGCTGCTCCTCTGCTTTATCATTATGTAGATTGCCTAAAAAGAGGTATCAATTTCAAGCTAGTGACAGAGGTGCAGATGTGACTGTAGTCCTGCTACCCCAAAAACAAAATGTTAATGAACTTCCACCTCAGTTTACCTTGGGGGATAAAAGGTGTTTGGATAATAAACGCAGGTGATCTTCAGGATTTGAATGAACCCTGAAACTCCCTTCCGATATTGCTGTGTGAACTGTGTCTCAATTATTCCCGTGCCTCCACGCCGGTTCAGAGAGAGAAAAATAGTTTATGTTGGGGCATCAGACCCCAACAATGACACACCCACCAAACCATGGCAGGGCACAGAACTCCATCTGCCTGGAGCTGGCCCTGGTAGTCTGGTCACTAGAAGACCTTAGCCTGTCTGGTTCCTCTGACAACAGTGTCACAGGTATCTGTGACCACTACTTTGTCACATTCCTTTTCTTAAACAACCAATCAAGCTCCATCTCCATTACAAGACCCTTCGAGACCATTCTGAATGATAACTTTCTCCCTGAAAACCTACAACTGGTTTATGCCAACCCACGCTTCTCCCTGCTTGCTGAATGCTACCAAGCAGCCAATCAACCCCCAGAGATGACCCAGACCAGGAAATTTCCCTCTTCCTTCCTCTCCTGCCAATATCACCTATGCTATGGTCTTAAACGGGAGGAGCTGACCTCACCAAAGGCATGGCAGTGAGTAGGCGGCTGGGAAGAGGTACCTGGCTGCGTTGCCCTCAGTTCCAGTCTCTGCTTCCTTGCATGGACTGCTGGTGTAAGGCAAACCACAGGTCCTCCCTGAGGGGCCATGTGCTTGTTAGTCAGGTCTCAGACCACGGCCTCCAAACACAGGGTAAGTTAAAAAATGTCAGCCCTATGGGGCCACTCTGCTAGTCCACCCTGTAGGAAAACTCACTGAAGATACTCAGTTCTGCAACACTGGAGGGCACTCAGGAAGAGAACCCTTCCGCTAGAGGCAGCAGAAGCAGAAGGCATGAGAACATTTGGTCCTCACTCCTCTGCAGCTCTCTACCACAATCAAGGATGCTCTCTGCCTGAAGACGAGTAGCCACCAGGACTTCCAGCCTAGGTCTGTCAGTCAGAAAGGGAGCCCCTATCTGCAGTCTGCAATTGTAGAAGCTCAGGACTCCAAGCAAGCTGACTCCCTACAGAAAGGCCTTGAGCTGATTCCTGCCCAAAGCCAGGGAGGACTGACAAGTCAGCCACAGTTCTAGTACCTGCAGTGGGATGACGATCATGAAGATCTTCTTGTCTTTATCAGACAAGATGTGCTTGATGAAGGCCCAGCCAGTGCCGATGAGAGCGATGGTGATGAACAGCAGCGCCCCCTTCAGACTGGAAGACAGAACATTTCACAGATACCACCAGGCCCCACAGACTCTAGTCCTGTCAGTCACCCTGTCTACTCATTCCACGGTTCCACACACCCCAATCTCTTCTTTTCTTTAAGATTTATTTGTTATGTATATGAGTGCTCTGTCTGTCTGTCTGTATGTATGCATGCCCATAGGTCAGAAGAAGGCATCGGATTCTATTATAGATGGTTGTGAGCCACCATGTGGTTGCTGGGAATTGAACTCAGGACCTCTGGATGAGCAGCCAATGCTCTTAACCACTGAACCATCTCTCTAGCCACCTAATTTCATTCATTCATTTATTTATTTATTTATTTATTTTTGAGGCAAGATCTTACATAATCAAGGCTAGCTCAAACTTTAACTCAAAATGCAGTCAAAGATGATCTTGAACAAGTCCTCCTACCTGTCTCCACTTCTGAGTCTAGGGTCATGGGTGCTCACCACTATGCCTGATTTCTACAGTGCTGGGGATGGAGCAGAGGGAGTCATTCATGCCTGGCAAGCACTCTACCAACGGAGCCACATCCCCAGTTCTAGCGCCCGTAAAGATCTTTGGAAGCCCTTTCGTGGTGCACACACTCGCACCACTGTCTTGGGGGCCTGAATACTTACAGGTGAGTTATGTAGTACACAACAGCCCAGCCTTCAATCGGGAAGCCCTGGGAGGAGATGTAGTGGTAGTCGATCTGAAATCAAACAGCTATGTATCAGAAAGGCTGTGCCATGCACCTCAGTGCAGGGAGAATCAATACATGACTCCAGGAGACCTTGGGATGGGGACTGGGTTGTGCCTGCCCACCCCACTGTCTAATACCTCCACTGCCAAGTCACCAGCAAGTACACCAGTGTGCTAACACACTTAACTAAGAAAAGTTGACAGAGGCTTAAAAGATCCAAACACTCAGTCCAGGTCACTCTCATTCCCCAGTCAAGCATGCTGTCTCCAAGTCCTGCTGCTTATAGTGAAGACAGCAGCCAGAGGGCAAAACAAGACCTGTGTAGAAGGACCTGACTTCAACAATCTCCCAGTTTAGACACTGGGGACTGCCAAGCATTGTAACTGAAGAGGAAGACTCTGGCAGGACTGAGAAAGCTGGCCATGGCAGATAGCCCTCATTTTCCAAATGGAATCTAGATTTTAAAGTGGCTTAGGGCCCTCCCAAGAATCTGTTAACTTATATCCAAAGGGGTAATTATCCAAGTAACTGTCATGTCCTGTTGTTTTAACTGGGTGTATTTTTGCTTTCTTCTATGACTCCATTTTCAAGTGTAGCAGGAAAGCCAACCACATGCACTTTATACTTTATACAATTCGCGGACCCAAAATTAGGGAAGCCATGATCTTGGCTCCACAGGCAAGCTCATTTTGATGTGCACCAGTTCTCAGTAGTCAAAGCTCAGTTCTTGGGCTCCTGAGTTGTTTTTTTTCTTCCAGAAAGTTTACTAATACTGAACTTCACTGGCAGGAATACAAGGATGCTGAGTAAAATGAGGGGAGTACAGGAACGACCCAGCCGGGAGCACACGCATCTCCAGATGACGGGAACATAGGGGAATGCATGTTTGATGTGCACAGAGACTCACATTTGTAATCTCAGCACTTGGCAGGTGAAGCCAGGAGAATCACAAGTTCAAGGCCAGCCTGACTACAGAGTGAGACTGTCTCAAAAACGGTAAGAACAAAAGCCAGCGTTCTGGAGAGACTGTGGCCTGTAAGTAGGTCAGGAGGCTGAGTTCACTGGCCCCTTGGCCAGTTCTCTGCACAAGGGACTCTATGAGAAACACATTCTTTCCCTTCGTCTCCCACCTTTCCTCTGCCTTCTAACTTATTTTCCCAATCAGGTATGCACATCCTTCATTTCATAAATGACCCCAAAGGCTAATACATACTGCATGGAACACCAAAGAAAGAGACTTGGTGAAAGGAAGGGCTGCCATCAACCAGTGAATTTTAAACACATCATTCCTATAAAAAGAGAGAAGAAAGAATTAGAAGACTCCACTTCCCAAAAGCGACCACAGCATCAGCCACTTTTTTTTTTTTTTTTTTTTTTTGAGACAGGATCTCTCTATACAGTCCTGGCTATCCTGGAACTCACAGAGATCTGCCTCCCTCTGCCTCCCGAGTACTGGGAATAAAGGTGTGTGCCACCACGCCCAGCTTCAGATACATTTCTAAGCAACCTGAGCAAACCACAAACATGAAGTCATTTTTGTTTCTTTTTACAAAGTAGTTTTTGCCAGTAGGAATGGCCTCAGATGAGTTTGTGGTGGTTTAAATGAGAAGGGTCCCTATAGGCTCATAAGGTTGAATGCTTGGTCCTTAGTTGGTAAACTGTTTGGGAAGGATGAAGAGGTGTGTGTGGCCTTGGTGGATGTTAGTTCTCAGCTGCTGCTCTGGCACCATGCCTGCTGCTGCCATGCTCCCTACCATGACGGGCATGGACTCACCCTCGGAAACTGCAACCCTCAAGTAAACCTCTCCCTACTGTAAGTTGCCTTGTTATGGTGTCTTATCACAACATTTCCAACACAGACTAATGCAGCTGACTGGGAGCTACACACTACAGACAGACAGGATGGCTGCTGAGGTGTGCTAGGATAGGAATCTAACACAGCCCACCAGCTTTCTCCCTGGAAACCACACCGAGTCAGTCACACAGGAATAAGGAGGGAAGTCCTAGAGACAACGTGAAATCCCAATGAATACAAAAAATGAGAAGTAACTGCAAATGTCTGAGCCCAACACAGAAGGTCTGGGAGGTGGCCATGGTGACAGGTGAGGAGAAATTACCATCATCATGCCCTTCTTTCCCACTCACCGGCCATTGGATAAAGTCCCTACCCTCATCTCTCCTCACAGGCTCCAGGCCACCCTTGGGCTCTGGGCATTAGACTCTTCCTCCTGTGTCTACCCCCACCCCTGAAGGAAGGAACTCCAGGCTGTTTTGGAGAAAAATAAAACTCTCAAAGTATATAAAAACTTGAGTAAGAGCACAGGACATGTGTGCACTCTCACACACATCAAGACATTGGCAACACCACACCGGTAAATAAGCGCATGGAATAGGAACAGTATATTTGCCACCATGAGGGGTAAACCAATGTAGCAGACAAGAGAGTGCCCAAGGAAGATCCACACGTGCATAGACGCTTGACGGAAGAGAAAGTGAGTCCAACTTGATGGGAAAGGACAGACTGATATGTGATTCTAATGGCAGAAAATCACCTGGAACTACACGCAGAAGAAAGTAAAGCTGGATTCACTGCCCACTTATCCAGAGGGATTCTAGAATAGCTCAGCCCTGAATGAAACACACCTTGTGACCTAGAGTAACAAAGGGTCCCTTAGATCCAAGAAGCACTACTGTAAAGACAAAATTAGACAGTGGGGCTCCATCACAATCAAAACCTTCATTCAATAACACACACTGCTGACAAGCCGAGTAACCAGAATGACCAGAGATAAAACCCGCATGTGGAGCCAGGGAAGGGGTCGGTCTAGAACACATAAGAGTTTTGTTCATTCAACGCAATGCCCATCAAAATCCCAACAAAATTCTTCAAAGACCTTGAAAGAACAGTACTCAACTTCATTTGGAAAAGCAAAAAACCCAGGATAGCTAAAACAATCCTGGGCAACAAAAGAACTTCTGGAGGCATCACAATCCCTGACTTCAAACTATACTACAGAGCTACAGTACTGAAAACAGCCTGGTACTGGCATAAGAACAGACAGGAGGACCAATGGAACCAAACAGAAGACCCGGATATCAATCCACACATCTTCGAACACCTGATATTTCATAAAGAAGCAAAAAATATCAAATGGAAAAAAGAAAGCATATTTAACAAGTGGTGCTGGCATAACTGGATATCAACATGTAAAAAAATGAAAATAGACCCGTATCTATCACCATGTACAAAACTCAACTCCAAATGGATCAAAGACCTCAACATAAAGCCAGCCACACTGAACCTTATAGAAG
>PVIU01009336.1:47971-77121 GCA_004026605.1 Ondatra zibethicus
AGACACTGAGAGAAACAATTAATAAATGGGACCTCCTGAAACTGAAAAGCTTCTGTAAAGCAAAGGACACGGTCAACAAGATAAAACGACAGCCTACAGAATGGGAAAAGATCTTCACTAACCCCACATCAGACAGAGGTCTGATCTCCAAAATATACAAGGAACTCAAGAAATTGGACACCAAAAGATCACATAATCCAATAAAAAAAAATGGAGTACAGACCTAAACAGAGAACTCTCAACAGAGGAATCTAAAATGGCTGAAAAAACACTTAAGGAAGTGTTCAACATCCTTAGTCATCAGAGAAATGCAAACCAAAACAACTCTGAGATTCCATCTTACACCTGTAAGAATGGCCAAAATCAAAAACACTGATGACAACTTATGCTGGAGAGGTTGTGGAGAAAAGGGAACACTTCTGCATTGCTGGTGGGAATGCAAGCTGGTACAACCCCTATGGATGTCAATGTGGCAATTTCTCAGAAAATTAGGAAACACCCTTCCTCAAGACCCAGTAATACCACTTTTGGGTATATATCCAAAGGATGCTCAATCGTGCCACAAGGACATGTGCTCAACTATGTTCATAGCAGCTTTATTTGTCATAGCCAGAACCTGGAAACAACCTAAATACCCCTCGATCAAAGAATGAATAAAAAAAAATGTGGTACATTTACACAATGGAGTACTACACAGCAGAAAAAAATAACGGCAGCTTGAATTTTGCAGGAAAATGGATGGAACTAGAAAGCATTATTTTGAGTGAGGTAACCCAGACACAGAAAGACAATTATCACATGTACTTACTCATAGGTAGTTTTTAAACATAAGGCAAAGAAAACCAGCTTACAAACCACAATGCCAGAGAATTTAGACAACAATACAGACACTAAGAGAGACTTACATAGATCAAATCTATGTGGGAAGTAGAAAGTATAAAAAGACAAGGTCTCCTGAATAAATTGGGAGCATAGGGACCTTGGGGGAGGGTTGAAGGAGGGAGGGGAGTGGCAGGGAGGGGATCAGAGAAAAATGTAGAGCTCAATAAATATCATGGGGGAAAAAAAGAGTTTTGTTCATGCAAAGCAGCTAGACAATAAGAAAACCCAACAGGAAAATATGCAAACAATATAGGCCTGCAATGATAGTCTCTAGCAAGAACATTCAGAGACACGGAAAGTAAGACCCAGCAGTTACACACACCAGACTGCACATATCAAGAGATCTGCTGTGGTAAGAGGATGCTGACAGGGCTCAGGCTCCCCTGGCAAAAGTGGAAAATGGTCCAGCCACATGGTGGGCAATCCAACAACAATGAAACTCAGCCAGAGCAGGTCACAACCCTGTGGGTCTCCACTTGGGACTGTTCCTCAGAGGACAATTCCCAAGGAGATCTCAGAAAGTAGGAGACCAGGTTATGCCAGCACTGTCTGGGCCACAGGGACAACGGCAGCCTGGATGCAGCCGAGACTCCGGATGCAGACACAGCAGTACAGCTGATGGAAAAGGCGACACCGAATTTACACAGCTGCCTCTGCAGACAACACTTTCTGTACATTTAACACAGAAAAAAGAAAAAAAAAACAGCAGAAAAAAAAAAAAAACCAAAACCCAGCATACCACAGACATTCCTTACAAATGTCCCAAAGTGTATAGTCAGCATATTGGGGTGACTTTCCATGGTTGGGGAAAAGTGGGTGAGGGACAGGAAGTAAGAGGGGGACAGTTACTTGGAAGAGGAGAATGCACAGAGCAATGATGAGACCACACACACCATAAGCTGACGCACACTGGGCTTCTGGGTCTATTTCCTGGGTACTTTCCTGTTCTAGAGACTACTTACTTGAAGGTCAAAAAGGAAGTCAAGGCCAGAACAGCCTGTCACTACTGAATGGCAGTGGGCTTTAGCAAGAGTGCAATACTGCCCACTGTGAAAGGCCACTCTCACATCCTGTCAATGAAAGGCTCGAAACCATGGCAACCTGGGCCTGCCGCTGACTCGGCCCTGATGACCTTCATCTCTGAAATGGCACAGCTCTATCTCAACAAGCCTAGGACGGCCGCCAACCTATAAGCACGGAAAATCATCAGTTGCCTGTCTCTACCAGCCCAGCCCTCCTCACTCACACTCAGGTGCACACATAATAAACCTGAAAGGAGAGGCAGGCACCAGCAGGCAGCCCTGGCCTCCAGCCCCACTGCAGTCAGGCTGTCTCTCACTTCTACTCTCTGGGCCTCAGTACACTTATGTGACAAAGATGTCTCATTCTTTCCAGCTCTATGAAGGTAACAAGTGTCTGTCCTAAAACTCCTGGCAGCCTTGGGGGTCACATGACTAAGTGAACCACAAACTTCCAACCTACGGACATCCACAGGCTATGATGTGGGGATGGGTTAAATTTCATTTTTTTGATGTGTACACATCAACACAAAGTTAAAAGTGTAACTGGCACAAAATAGGTCAGCCCCACTTAACCACAGATTTAAAACTATAGTCACTATTTTATCCAAGTGAGCCGAGACAATGACATTGCCACTGCTGAACAAAGGGAAACGAAACACAAGGAAACACAGGCAAGTAAGGGGTCTAGAAGTACCTCATTTACATAGCATCCTGATGGGACAAAGACACAGAGCAGAGCTACGGACATAAGAGGACCCGCAGAAAGAAGGGTAATCATTACTGCCTCAGTTTTGTAGATGAAGAAAGAGACACAGTGAAGAGAGGCGGACAGGAAGCCACAAGCCAAGTGTGTGTTTGGGGGAGAGCCTCAGTGCACACATACAGGTCAGAGGACAACTTGCCGGAGTCAGTTTCCTTTTTCTACCACACAGAACCAGGGGATTGAACTCAAGTCATCATTAGGCTAGGCAGCAAGTGCTGTACCCATTTAAGTCATCTTGCCAACATGCAAGATCCTTTTAGATGGGTCCACATCCAAGACACCAGAGGTTTCAGCTTCCACCCCAGTGCTCCAGGAAGGGGTGTCTGGGGCACCTAATTATCATGTTAAGTTTTGGGTGACACAGTGTATCAGATTTACACACACTAAGTCTAAGGGCCTTTTAATGCTTTACACTATTTTGTTCTAAGATTTCTGGGCAGGGAGACATAGAATTCATAGCTACGTAGCCACTCCCCTCAACAACAGAGAACAGAAGGTCAGAGCCTCAGGGCTTTAGGACAAGGGTCTGGTGAAAGGCAGATAGGCTCTCAAGGGTTTTTTTCTGGGGCTCAAGCTCCTGGCGGACAACAGAAAGTCCAGGGAGGCTTTGGGCTGAAGCTTGCAGAGCTGGCGGCTTTATGCGTCCACTTAGGCGATGGCACCCTCACTCACTCCTCTCAAGATGGATGGCCCGGAAAGGCACAATCTAAATGCTCCCTGTGTGAAGCTCCCTTGGCCAGTGTCTCTGCTAGGCAACACTCGGCTTATGCATCTGTTTGCTTGTGTGCTTACACTAACATTTGGATCTGCTTTCTAAACAAAACACTAAGAGTCAGTCAACAGCACCTCCATAGGCAGCACCATAGGCAGCACCTCCCACTAGCCTCTAGGTCTCGGGAAAGATACTCTGTTCAGTGCCATCTCCCCCAGGGGCAGAATCCAGCAGCCTGAAACACACAGCTCACCACACACTCAGGCACTTACCTTCGCTTCCGAAGGATATGAATCCAGATGGTCCCAGAAAGGAAGAAGAACAAGGCCATGGAAACGTACAGTTTGGGGAGAGGAATCTCCCCAGCAGAGAGGAAGCTGTCAGGGTTCTTCTCAGTAATGACAATCTGCAGCCAGTGGAAGAGAACATACACTCATAGCCGCCTCACTGAAGCTCCAGAGCATGTGGTGCCAGCGGATATCAGCAAGTTGCTTGTTACCCACCCAACTCTACACTCTCTTCTTCACGAGTCCTCTACAGGAGCACCCTACCCACTGCAGGGTGCTGACAAGCCCCACTTTCTCAAAGTGGCATTTACATGCCCTCAATGGCCAAGGGTGAATAACGCCCTGCTTCAGCCCAGCACCAAGACCAAAGCAAACAAAACAAAAAACCTCCCCAGAACCCACCCTGTTCTTCCAGAGAAGCAGATGTCCCACACTGATAGCACCCTTGTGAATGCCCCATGAGGTACGCACATTCAGGCTGAATGACACCTGCTCAGCAGGCTTCTTGCTTGGGCACTTGTGGAAGTAGAGACTGTATAGGCCTTCCTGGTCATCAGTGCTGATGTTAAAAAAGAACTGGAAGTGAAGAATAAAGAGACACCCACAGCCTCAGTCACAGCTCCCAGGCTCAGAAATAAGTTGGGGACCTCAGCACACAGAAGGTTAGCTGGGCTGGGAACCTCCAGAACAGGGTTAAATGGGGTGTCCTCCTCTTGTGAGCCTCTGTGCCCGGGTTCAAGCACAGAGATGGCTGGTGGAATCATGCGGTGATCACCTGCACACAGTGGCCTGGGCTCTGTAACTCACTTCCACCATATCCACCTGCTGGGATAGCTCTGAGGTCAGCAGAGGTAACCAAAGACACAGCACCTCATTTTCAAGTCAACAAACTATTTCACTTTCTGACATAGCAACAGTGGGCTCCATCAGCCACTACTTGTCACAACTGATCAGAAGTCTGACACACAGGACCAGTGTGTGCCGCTGTCAGCTCTTTCAAGATAACAAAGGCACAGCTCACTTGGGGAAAGCACTGCCAGAAGGGCATCCACATGCAGGGCTGCTTGGGCAGTGCACTAGAGGGCTTCGGGCCCCTGAGCCCCCTCTACAAGTGCATCACTTTCAGCTTTTAGCACAGGTCCTTCCAGGTGCAGAACTGTCAGCTTCCATCACACCCTGAGTGGGATGGGGGAGGCAGAGGGGTCACAGGAGGACCTAAGCAGAGTGGGGTTGGAACCTGGGGCTGTCACTTACACTGCACTTTTATGAGGTTTCTCACTGTCAGAGACTCATGGCTTGGGTCACAGACAGAGCTAGCTGCCTAGTGGTAGCAAAGGGTTGTCCTGCAGCCAAGGGCTCACAAGAGCAAGGTGCCAGTAAAGACTCTCACATGTCAGAAATAGGACGAAACTTTTCTCCAAGGTGACACATACCTGGAACGAAACTGCCCCATCATTCTTATGAATTGAGACGGATGTCTCTGCTGTTGCCTAAAAGACACAAGAATCTGTTTCAGGCCAAAAGTGACAGAAAACAAGCTTAGGAAAATCAAAGCTAGTTGGGGGGTTGATAGCTCAATAAGTAAGACCACTGGATATTTTTTTGCAAAGGTCCTGGGCTTAATTCCCAGAACACAGCATCTCACAACTGACTATAATTCTAATCTCAGAGGATCTGATGCCCTGTTTTGGCCTCTATGGACATTACATGTATATAACATATATACATACAGGCAAAACACTCAATTAAAATAAAAAATTAAAACTAAGCTGGATAGTGGTGGCGGTGCATGTCTTTATTCCCAGCACTTGGGAGGCAGAGGCAGACAAATCTCTGAGTTTAAGGTCAGCCTGGTCTACAGAGTAAGTTCCAGGAAGGCCAAGGCTACACAGAGAAACCCTACCTAGAAAAAAGAAAAAGCTAATTGGCCTGGAGAGATGGTTTAGTTGATAAAAACACTTGCTGCTCTTATAGAGAACCCAGGTTTCATTCCCAGGACCCATGTGGTAACTTACAAACTCTAATTATAGTTCCAAAGGACCCAACACCCTCTTCTGGCTAACATGGGCATAGGCACACATATGGTACATATATATACATGCAGGGCAATACTTATTGTGCTAGTTAGTTTTACATCAACTTGATACAAACTAGTCATCTGAAAGGAGGGACAAATAATTGAGAAAATGCCCCCCAAAATCTGACTGAGGGTATTTTCTTAATTAGTGATTGATGAGAGAGGGTCCAGCCTATTGTGAGTGCCATCCCTGGACTGGGGAACCTGGATTTTATAAGAAAATAGGCTGAGCAAGCCATGAGGTGCAATTCAGTAAGCAGCACCCTCCATGGCCTCTACGTCAGCTCCTGCCTCCAGGTTCCTGCCCTGCTTGAGTTCCTGTACTCACTTCGTCTAGTGATAGAACATGATGTAAAAATGTAAGCCAAATAAACCGTTTCCTCCCCAGCTTGCTTTTGATCTTGGTGTTTCATCGTGGCAAAAATATCCCTAACCAGGACACTCATATACATAAAATACAAATAAAGCTAACTAAAAACAAACAAACAAACAAAAAGCAAAAGACTCTTCAACACCAACACTGATGACCTTCAAGAGCTCTCTGACAAAGCTGTCTTTCCAGATAGAGCTGAGATCCTGTCTCCGAGAAGGCAGCTCCCTTTCCTTCCTTCTCGGCAGCTCTCTAACCCCTCCCTAGTCTTCCTAAGAGTGCCTCTCTACTCTACAGTTTGTGCAGGACCAAGGATGCTTGCTGCCCTGGGCAAAGCAAAAGGTCCCACCCAGAATCTGCTCCAGACTTGAAATACCAGAGCACTGTCTTCTGCACAAGCCAAGAGACTGATAGAAAGCCACGGAAAGAAATCAGCTACATACACATATGGTGTAGGAGGTTCTTTTGTTTATGTGTTGCTTTTATTGGTTAATGAATAAAGAAACTGTCTTGGCCTTTTGATAGGGTAGAACTTAGGTAGGCGGGAAAAACAGAACTGAATTCTGGGAGAAAGAAAGCAGAGTGAGGGAGCCACCATGGATCTGCCTGAAACGGACAGACGCTGGTTACAATCTTGCCGGTAAGCCACAGTCACGTGGCGATACACATATTAATAGAAATGGGTTAAATTAAGATGTAAAAATTAGCCAATAAAAAACTAGAGCTAATGGGCCAAGCAGTGTTTTAATTAATATAATTTCTGTGAGGTTATTTCAGGGCTAAGCTAGTCGAGCGGCCAGGATAAACAAGTGGCCTCTCCCTACAACACACATAGGAGTAGGAAAAACTCTGATGGTTATGCTGAACAAAGGCAAAAGAAGAATACACTCTGTGTGGCTCATTTCCATAAGGCCCCCTAAAGCTGCTGTCTATGGCAGTGACTGTTTCCTGGGCACAGGATGAAAAAGGGGCACGAGAAGTCTCTGAGGTGGTGAACACATCCACCATCTTAACTGACAGGTCAAATGTAAAATATGTCCCTTTCTTTCTTTCTTTCTTTCTTTCTTTCTTTCTTTCTTTCTTTCTTTCTTTCTTTCTTTCTTTCTTTCTTTTTTGGTTTGTCAAGACAGGGTTTCTCTGTAGCTTTGGATCTTGTCTTGGAACTCGCTCTGTAGACCAGGCTGGCCTCAAACTCACAGAGATCCGCCTGCCTCTGCCTCTCAAGTGCTGGGATTAAAGGTGTGCGCCACCACCACCCGGCAGTCAAATGTATCTGTCACTGTAAATATGGGCAGTTTATTGTTGTCCAATCATACCTTCACAAAATGGTTAGAAGGAAGAAAGCAAGCAAGCAAAGCCAGGCCTTCACCCATGCTTGGGAGGCAGAGGCAGGAGGACCAGGAGTTCAAGGCCAACCTTGGCTATGTAACAAGGTGAAGCCTGCCTGAAGCTGTAGACCCTGTCTACAAGCAAATAACACAGTACGCTCAATGAAGAATCAGGACATTCCAAAGCAAACCCTTCTCTGCTCTTCTGCTCACTTCTGTGCAATAACACCTCTCTCACCCCTTCCCTTCCACTCTTCCATCTCCCCCAAGACAAACCTTGTTTTACATTACAAAGCTCTAGGCTAGTCCAGACTTCAACCCTGTCTTATCACAGCAGCTCCTTTCTGGGCCTGGGCATCACTCTGCTGACCCTGCAGTGTTTTCAGAATCATGAGAACCAATAAATACCTGATTAAAGGCTCATGACAACCTCCTATGGCCTGAATGTCAGCACCCTGTACTGATGGGGAATATTATTTTCAGGTGTGTGACTTTTGTTTACCCCACATTTGTTTAACGCTGTGAAGCTATGTTACCATGCCTGTCTAAAACACCTGATGGTTCAATAAAGCGATGAAGGATAGGCAGGGCTGGCAGGTAGGGTAAATAGAAGGAGAAATGAGGAAGAATGAGGAGAAAGAGAACAAGGAGAGGAGGATGTCAGGGACCAGCCACAGAGTAAGAAGGAAAGATACACAGAAATAGAGAAAGATACAAGCCCAGAGGAAAAAGGTAGTTGGCATAATTTAAGGAAAGCTGGAAAGAAACAAGCCAAGCTAAGGCCAAGCATTCATAACTAAGAAAAAGTCTCCGTGTGTGATTTATTTGGGATCTGGGTGGCATACCCCTCCCCAAAAAGCCAAAAGAGTGAAACATCACACAACACTGTACCACCTGTGCTACCCCAGGTCTGTCTGAGAGTGCACCCCCACTGCTAGGGCTTCCTCTGTGTTGTGCAATTCAGCATTCTATGTAAGTTCAAAATGGTTTCAGTGTGTTGATGCTGTCTCCCCAAACACAAGCCACGTGTCATGCACACATACATGCACAGATGCACATTCATGCAAGCACAAATACACATCCAGAGAAGCTGAGCAGGAGGGGAGGTCCATGCTTACCTTTGAATCCACTGTACTTCTAGCCTTTGAACCATCTAGAAGCACAAACGTTTAAAAGCCATCACTACCTAATTCACCTCACACATCAAACATCACAGTATCATTTTACAGGACTCCAGCTAATCTAATATCCCAGCACCAAAACAAACAAATTTCACGGCCTCCACCTCTTTGGGTCCCCACACATAATTACTAATAGTAGAAGCAGCAAATCAAAGTGGCATACTGCAAATGTTACTGTGTCAATCATTACAGAACCAAGGGAAGGCCTCTGTGTAGATAATGTGAATGGCAGAGATGCCACATGGAACAACTTTGCATACTTTCTAAATCAGCATGTTCAGAGGCAGTTTGCAATTGACTTGGAGAGAATCTTAGTATGGCTAGACTGTGTATGCTGGGGATGATACTCGGCCTGTGCATGAGCTGCACCACCAGCATGGACTTGCACATGTCTTGCTGGCTTCACTTTTTCATGGCTGTTGGTTTTTGGGGTCCCCCCAACAGCAGTGTGTTAAGATTACTAGTGGGGGAAAATGACATAATTACATAAATGGGGGGGGCTAGAGAGATGGCTCAGATATTAAGAACACTGACTGCTTTTTCAGTGTTCCTGAGTTCAATTCCTAGCAACCACACAGTGGCTCACAACCATCTGTAATGAGATCTGGTGCCCTCTTCTGGTGTGCAGGCAAACATGCAGACAGAAGACTAATAAGTCTTTAAAAAATAATGATAAAAAGAAAGAAAATAAAAAACTAAAACAAACAAAAACCAAAAAGCTAACTATGGCTGAGAATGTAGCTCAGATAGCAAAGTGCTTGCCTAGCATGCATGAAGCCCTAGATCCCTAGCACCATATGAAAATGAGTGTGGTAATGCACACCTGTAATCATAGTACTCTGGGGTTAGAAAATGAAGAATAAGAAGTTCAAGGTCATCCTAAGCTACATACAGAAGTCAAGGCTAGCCTGTGCTACAAGATCCTGTCTCAAAAAAAAAAAAAAAGATCAATAGAAGCTTTTTTTCATGGAACAGAGTGGGCACCTGCCTCACTGTCCCTAGGATAAGCCTCCTGGGGAAGGCTGCTGTGGTGGTTCGGGTGTAACTGGCCTCAGTAATCTCATAGTGAGTGACACTACGAGGAGGTGTGATTTTGCTAGAGTGCATATGGCCTTGTTAGAGGAGGTGTGACACTGTAGGGGTGGGTTTTGAAGTTTCCTATGCTCAGGATACCAATCAGGACTTTTGTCAGTCGACTTCCTGTTGCCTGCAAGCCAAGATGTAGTCAGTGCAATGTCCACCTGCACGCTGCCCTGCTCCAAACCACGATGATAATGGACTGAACCTCTGAAACTGTAAGCGAGCCACCCCAATGAAATGTTTTCATCTGTAAGAGTTTCCATGGTCATGGTGTCTCCTCACAGCAGGAGGACCCTAACTACGACAGCGGTTCAGCCCGGCTGCAGGAAGAGGGCTTCATGGGCAAAGGGATCTGGACAGCAGAGCACAGGCACGGACCTCCACCTACACTCCAGTTCTTTCTGTGGGTCTTACTTTGTACCAACTTTCGACAAATCTAGGAAGAAATAAATAAGTGGTAAATGACCTTGAAAGAACGTATATGAACCACTGGATGGGACTAACAGTCAACACAACACGCCAACATCTGGAGAGGGGTGCTGCCTCAGGAACAGCATTGAATAAGGCCCAGGGCTCAGCAGGTGGAGGCCAGGAAGCAGGAGCTCAAGGCCTGGTCATACAAACCCCTCTCCCAAAAACAACAGAAAAGAAAAAACAAAATCCACTATGGTCTCTGCCTTTCCATTTTAGCATTTCCCTCCAAATGGGTTTCCTTTTGCTGCACAGGCTTGCTCAGACTAGGCGCAAATGCTCTTTCTGCCTCAGTCTCCCAAGTACTGGAACTGTAGACATGCACAGTGCACAGCACTTTAGATAAACAAAAGAAAACAGCCTGGTATCCCAGTGTTCGCGGCCAGTACTTCTGCATTCTGATGGATGCTGATCACCCACCTGATCTAGAATGGAGTATCAATATTCTCAAAGACTACTGTATCCTTTGAGCCAGAGAGTCCAGCTTCACTAACTTATCCTAAAGACAGCACTACACACACAATAATTTTTCTTTTTAAAAAGATTTGACTTAGATGTATGGTGGTGGTACACGCCTTTAATCCCAGCACTCGGGAAGCAGAGGCAGGTGGATTTCTGTGAGTTCAAGGCCAGTCTGGTCTACAGAGTGAGTTCCAGGAAAGTCAGGACTACGTGGAGAAATGCTATCTTGAAAAACAAAAAGGAAAAAAAAAAAGACATCTTTGTGTGTGTGTGTGTGTGTGTGTGTGTGTGTGTGTCTGTCTGTCTGTCTGTCTGTCTGTCTGTCTGTCTGTCTGTTAGTGTGTATGGATACCTGTGGAAGCCAGAAGGGCTTTGGCTCCCTTGGAACTGGGTTACAGGTGTTGTGAACCACCTGATATGTGTGCTGGGAGGTGAGCTGCTGAGTCCTCTCTAGCCCCCCACACAAAAAGATTTCTATGTATGAAGAAGTTAAATGCCCCAATACCTGTACAGCCTGGAGATGACAATGTTTCACTTTAGGAAAAAGGCCGAGCTAGTGACAAATCATTTACTAGGACAGTGGGATGGAATAAAGCAAAACCACTGAGCATGCACAGGCTGTACACATGACTAGGAGTTGTGAGGCACCAATTTCTAGACCAAGAAAATAAGCCTAGTCAGGGACAACACCCAAGGTGCTAAGTGGGAACAGAGGAGAGGACTTATTTCTCTCTTCCTTCTTTGGTTACAGTTAATTCTGTGTGGCCTCCAGAACACAATGCTCAGACAATACAGACCAGGCTGCAGTTTGTGAAAACAAAATCTCTACAAAGCGGGTTTACCTTGGGCTCTCTGCACCTTGCTGACTTCGGGGACAGAGCTGACGACAGGCTCCTGGCTCTGACTCTGGACTTTCTCATCCTTGCTGAAGACAATCTTTGGTAACTGGGTGCCAGCTTCTGGTGGGGATTTGACATTGACTCTACATCCACGGGAGAAAGAAAGGAGAGTTCAGATCAGCACTCCAGCTTTCACTAACTGTTGCTGTGAGCCCAGCTCAAGCTCTATCTTTTTATGTGTTTGTTTTCAAGCAGGGTTTCCCTGTGTAGCCCTGGCTGTCCTGGAACTCAGTCTGCAGACCAGGCTGGCCTCAAACTCAGAGATCTGCCCGCCTCTGCCTCTTGAGAGCTGGGATTAAACACATGCACCATCACCACCACAGGGCTCCCTTAAGGATTCTTAATGTGCTCAGACTGATGAAAAGGGAAACAGAAGAAGACAGAGGCTCTATAATACAGTCAAGTGAAGCCAAGTGTGTGAGGAGCTGAGGACACCATTAATTAATTATTGGCCTAAAAGAAATTTCTTCCTTTCCCCTTCTTTTTGTCTTAAAGATTAATTATGTGTTTGTGTGCATATGGGGGGTTTTGTGTACTATGTGCATGCAGGAGCCCACAGAGCCAGAAGAGGGCTTCCAATCCCCTAGAGCTGGAGTTAAAAGTGGTTGTGAGCCACCATGTGAATGCTGAGAACCACACCCAGGACACTGCCTAGGGAGTGAACACCCTGGATGGGAGAGCAGATATCAAAGCCACGAGCCCCTGATGTGAGCAAGCTGCCACTGACCTGCCCTTTCCTGAGCCTCCTGCCACCTAGGGACTTTAGGTGGGTGGGTCCATCCCTGCTCTCATTCCTTCTGCCAAGCTCAGTCAGGGCTTTCTCTCCAGATGCCAAATACATGGTAACCTAGGAAACTGCAGCCTTCCTGACAGATGACAGCAGAGGTGAGCAGGAGGATGTCTGCTGTGAGGCCCAGAGGAGCTCTGTGGCAAGTGCTTTCTTTTTAAAGATCTTTCCTCGCTGGTCTTTTCTACCTCTGACTTTGTTCATCTCTAACTTGCCCACTCTGGGCTGCTATCAGCTAGATCTGAAACAACCTGGACACAGATTCTTAGCTTATGAAGGCTCCCTTGGAAATTATACACAGGACCAGAGAGCTAGCTCACTGGGAAAAGCCTGAACCTGAATCCAAACCCTGAAGCCTACACAGCAGGAAGAAGAGAACTGACTCCCACAAACTGCTCTCTGACCCCCACATGCATGGCATGATATACACATGTGCCCAGCCAATACAAAAATATAAAAAAGTGAGCAAAAAGTTACATACGAGTTGGGGTGGTTGGGCCATGGAGGTGCTTGGTGGCAAAGTAAATTTGCCTCCAAATTATGATGACCTGAATATGATCTCCAGAAGGCATGTGTAAAAGTGGGGCAAGTGATGGGAGCCTGCAACCCCAGGGCTGAGAAGGTGGCCACGGGAGGGTGCCTGGAGTCTGCCGGCCAGCTAGTCTAGGTAAATCGGCAAGAACTCAGGCAGTGAAAGGTTCTACATAAAGAAAATAAGGTAGAACAGCTGAGCATGGTGGGGTACACCTTTCTCTTTCTTTCTTTCTTTTTTTTTTTTTTTGAGACAGGGTTTCTCTGTGTAGTCTTAGCCCTGGCTGTCCTGAAATTTACTCTGTAGACCAGGCTGTCCTTGAACTCACAGAGATCCACCAGCTTCTGCCTCCCAAGTGCTAAGATTAACGAATTAATTACAGGCGTTCCCATCTTTAATACCAGTGCTTGGGAGGCAAAGGCAGGTCGATCTCTGAGTTCGAGGCCAGCCTGGCCTATGTAGTGACAGCCTGTCTCACGAGGGTTGGGGGGAGTGGTTGAGGAAAATACCCAACATCAGCTTCTGCTGCCCAACCCCCGACACAAACATGAAACCCAGGCTGTAGTCAGATAGAAATGTACCTAACTTAAAAACACAAAATCTCTTACTTCATCCTTCTCCCGTGTTCTGCCACAAGGACAATCTCACAAAAGAGACTCACTCTCACTACTGTGAGGTAGGAGAGGACCCTGAGCAGCAGAAGCTGCTGCCTGGATCCTGTCCAGCTTCTTACTTGCTTCCTCTAATGTGCTCCCGACAGCAGACCTGGTGCTGATGCAGTGCTGATCACATGCTATTCCACAGGCCACTCCCTCTCTTGCAGACATGGACACCCTTCCTGCTTTCATTCATCTGGAAAAGATGACTCACCAGAAGGCTACCTGCCTAAGTCTGACCTAAAACTGTCCTTCCCTGCCATGGTATGTATGTTGGAGGGGGGGATCATTTGAATTGTACTTCGTCTGCCTTCCTCCCAGGTGGCCCCGTGTCTCTTAACATGTAACTCATCTCCAGCATTCAGTGGAGGACTAGCATGTGGCAGATATCATGGGAATGCTGGCTGCACCAGCGCCCTCACTGTACTGAGGGCGAGCAGAGAGGACTTCAGGATTACTTACACACTTCCGGAGATGTTTAAGAGGAGAAGGGTGACAGACGACATAAACTGCTTTTTTAAAATACAGTAACTGGCATCTTCGTCCTGCCAAAGGAAGAACAAGCATGTATCATTGCACCTGCTGTGGCAAGAACAAGGCAGATGAGAGGCTCATGCTTCTCCAACAGTGAAGCCTGGAAGGTACAGCCGCTACCACCTCCAGAACAGGCACTGTGGGCTGACTCCAGTGAGGACCAGTCAGACTGTGACCTAAAACTGACCAGGCACTTGCAATCATACTAGCACCTATGAGACTGAGACAGAGATACCAGTCTCAGTTATATAGTGGGTTCCAGGCTAGTCTGGGATACAAACTGTGGTGACTCATGCTTGTGATCCCAGTCTTGGGAGACTGAAGCAGGAGGACTGCTCCAAGTTTGAGGCCACCCTGAGCTACAGAATGAAATCTGTCAATCTCTACTGTCCCCTTAAAAGAGACAAAGGGCCAGAAAGATGACTCAGTTGTTAAGAGCACTTACTGCTCTTATAGAGGTGCTGGGTTTGATTCTCAGCACCCACACCATCACAATTACCTGTCGCTCAGTTCCAGGGGATCTAACTCTCCTGACTTCTGAGGGCACCAGGAAAGTATGTGGTGCACAGACATGAATGCAAGCAAAATGTCAATATACACAATTTTTTTTTTTAAAGCAACTTACCAGGTAAGAAGAAAAGCCATCGTTCTTGGTCCGATCTAGACTGAATCCGACCTGAGGGCAACGAAGAGAGAAAAGACTAAGTCCCTCACACTCTCCATGCCCTTCTAACTCAAAGAACAAGAAAAATACACGCAGAAAGCATGGGCCCTGAGGCCTGGCTTCTTGTTCTTCTTAGTGCACTTTTGAAAGACAGAAACAGCTGCTCAAGTGAAGTCACTAATCACACAATTACTTAAGAGTCGCAGGGCTGGAGGAGGCTCAGAGGTTAGGAGTACGAGCTGCTGCACTCTCCCATAGGTCCTGAGTCAGCTCCCAGCAACAACGTGAGGGCTCACAGCCAGCTGTAATAGGGTACAATTCCCTTTTGGGGTGTGCAAGTGTACATGTAGACACACTCACATACACAAAATACATAAGCAAATAAAATTCAAAAAAAGATTTGCAGCTTAGGGCTGGGGTGTGGCTTGGATAGAGCATTTGCCTAACATGGGAAAGGCCCGGGGTTCCACTCCCAGCATCTCCTGACCACAGAAATACAAAAGTAAAGCTAATTCCTATGTGCTAAATTCCTAACTGAATTTTCTCCAGTTAGGAAGGAGGGAGGAGGCTGAGAGAGTAACTCCTGCTCTATGGGGAGACACTTGCCTCAGTACTTAGGCCCACGGCTCCCTTAGGCTCATTCACAGATAGGCTGCTGACGTTGACCACCATGTACCCGTCCTTGAAGAAGCCAAAGGTGTTCAGATGGACTTTATGCCTCACATCATCCTAGAGAGATTGGAGGATTTCTGATCAGTCAGTCTGTTCATGCTGGAAAAGCTATAGTATCCAGTTTCACGACAGCCAAAGTTCCCACAGGTATAGGGATAGACACAGCCATCACAGTTAGCCTTCAAAAGCTGAAAAAGACTTCAGAAATCCCACAGATGTCAAAACTTTGCAGAAGGCAATCATGGACTCATTCAGTTCAGCACATTTGTATGGGCTCTGGGGGCAAATAGGTCAGGGTCAACTTGACAAGTGAATTCCACAGTCAGATGAACCATGGTTTAATCCCCCTGCATTCTTCCTGACAGAGCAGTGGCAGATGGGGGGCACTCAAAATGTGATCAAGGAGGTCACCTCATGTGGTGCACACCTTTAATCCCAGTACTCAAGAGGCAAGAGGTTCTCTGTGAATTCAAGGCCAGCCTAGTCTACACAGAGTTCCTGGCCAGTTAGGCGTACAGAGTGATACCCTACTTGAAAAAAAATTAATTTATAAAAGAAAAACATTCTTGGGGTGGGGGTGGTGATGCACGCACAAATGCACTGCTGAGCTCAGCTCCTTCCTGACTTCCCTAATGCACAGCTCAGACTGGATACAGAGTATGCTGGCCTTCAGGACAGGAGCCAATGCAGAAGCACTCTCCGGAGCGAGTTAAGTGGGGACAGACTCTACTGGGCATGAGGAAATCCTGTGCTCTCTGAAACCATAGCTCACAGGAATATGTCCAGCCCTGCCTCCTCATGTCCCAGTCTCAAGCAGGAACACACATTCCGGGACCAGGACAGGATATCGGCAAAGCCCTCTAACACCCAGTGCCTGGGGTTCTTCATAGCATGTAACATTACTGGGAACTACATGGACTGTCTGTAACAGCTGGCTTTTCACCCTTAGAGCTAGAATTACCCAGACATCGGAGGCTGTTGATGGGATCCTCCCCTACAGCTGAAGTTCCCAGGTATCAGAAGCTGTCAAAGGGGACCCTCTGAGGAAATCAATATATGCCACATCCACATGGCCCGGAGACAATGCATTGGAACACTGCCACCAGGAGGGTTTTATTTCCTGGCTGACTCTGGCCCCTCCCAACTGGATCTGACGGTTGGAACACAAGCCCTTGGCAATGATCTAATCCAAGCTCTCTCTCCAAACTCCTGCAATATCTCAGAATGGCACTGGCTTCTTCCTAAACCCCCTTCTATTATCCGCTGGTTTCAACTCCCTCTTCCCTTTTTTGGTCCTCTGGGAATTTCCCTTGGTGCCAGAGTTCAGCTAAGCATTTAAAGCATGTCCGCTCACTCTCACTTCCCAGAGTTCAGCTAAGCATTTAAAGCATGTCTGCTCACTCTCACTTCCCAGTGAGGCAGGAGCTTGAGGCAAACCCACACTCCCAGAGAAATAACCTTCCGCAGGACTACGAGGCCTGCAAAAGAAAAAAACAGGAAGAGTGAAGGCTCCTGCCCTTCTGGGGTGCAATTAAGTCCTTCAGAAAGTGACCCGAGTGACCACCTTCCCTATTCTTCAGAGAACACACATGCCCACTATCGTTGCAAGTACAAAAGAAAAGAGACTACTTTGACAATATTTGGCAATGAGGACATTCAGCCCTCTGTGAGAGTGCCCAGCTCAGCTGGCAGAGTGGCAGGGAGATCCCAGAACCTCCTCACACCGCCTCAGGGAGAAGCAAGCCCATCCACAGAACACAAGGATTCAGAGAGGGACCTTCAGGAGGGTGACTGCTCCCCAGAGAAAGGGACTTTCCGGGTACTTGAGGGAACACAAAGCTTCAGAAAATTATGAAAGCACTAGCTAATTATTTCCTGCTGGTTCCACTGTGTTTACATTGTAGAAATAATTAAGTTGTATATTTATATAGCTTTCAGCATGTACAGAAATTTTACATTTTTCTTATATTTTGTTTATTTTCTTGTGTATGGATGCACATGTCACAGCACAAAGAGAACAACTTGTAGGAGTCCAGTCTCTTCTCCCAATGTATGAAGCCCAGAGATTGACTTCATAGCAAATGGCTTTGCCTGCTGAGATATCCCACTGGCTTCAAATTAAAAATTTAAGGGTATGCTTCTTTTTTCCTTTAGCCATCCTGTATGAAGTTTACAGCAGGCATAGTGGCACACGCCTTAAATCCCAGCACTCAGGAGGCAGAGGCAGGTGGATGTCTTTGAATTCAAGGCCAGCCTGGTCTAAATAGTGAGTTCCAGAATAGCCAGGGCTACACAGTGAGGCCCTGTCTCTACATAAATAAGGATTCACAAGCTCCATAAGGACTGTGCCGTGTGTACTTTCTGAGCACCCGGCGCCTGGCATGGTGACACATACCTGTAACCCCAGCATTAGGAGGCAGAAGCAGGAGGATCACAAGTTCAAGGGGATGAGAGGCTGAGTGGGAGCTCAGCATTCCCACCTTTCCTTCCTGCTATCCCAGAAAGTTGCAGCTCAACAGTAAAGGGAGAGGAGGCAGGAACAGAGAGGGTCCACAGGAGCATCCCAGCTGACCCTGCTAGTCATCAGCACCAGAGAAGACACCGTCAGCAACCACTGGCCACCTCCTTTGTACTGGACCTAGCAGGGCTCTGAAGAGCTCTCTGCAATGCCATGCTGCCTCCCCACAACTCGACAAGGCAGGTGCTGTTCTGCTCAGGCTACTGATGAAGAAGCAGGCCTGGACAGGTAAAGCCTGCTTAGATTATAGCAAGAGCAGAACCAGCGTCCCAGACCGGGCGGGAGCTCCACACCTGGGCTCTTACTCATTGCAGGACTTCCACAAGCAAATAAACAGTGCAGCTTATTTTGCTTTGAACTAGTCTGCATTGCACGGGAGTTGAAAGAGCCAGCTTTGTCCCTGCATATACAGGCATAGTCCAGCCAATTAGAGGAAAAAATCCCAGACAACCTACCTTAGTATCTTAGTATAGATCTCCAATGTGGGCTTTAAGAAAAAAACAAGAGTATGGTGTACTCTTAATCACAGTAAGCTGCAGGATAGGTTAATTCAACCAGATCATTCAGCTGTGAAAAGTCAAGGTAACGGACTGAGGGTGCAATTCAGAGGGAGAGTGTTGTCTGGAGTGTGTGACTGAGAAGCTAGGCTGGACTGTAAGCACTTCCTGAAAGGAAGTTCCCAGATACCCAAACAAGGTCAGTGTTAAAGAGTGTGTGGGTCTTGCCCAGCTCTCCTCACAGGCTCTCTGCCAACAACCCAAACAATGGTCAAATCCCAGTTTGAAGGTGAAACACTGTTGATTAATGTACCTTTTTGTTTGTTTGTGTTTGTTTTTGCCTTGAAACAGGGTCTCACTGAGAGGCCCAGACTGACCTTGAACAGGAACTCCTTCCTCTCTTCACCCTCCTGAATCCACTGCTGGGAATGCAGGTATTCACCAATACACCAAGCCTAGATACAGGCGTCAGAGAGAAAAGGCAGCCCCTGATTATTCTGGGTTATGTAAAGTTATTCTGAAATGTTTGTTCTTATTTTAATAATCTACTTCGTTAAGATGACACTTTCTTTTAAAGCAGGTGTAGTGGAGATGCACGCCTTTAATCCTAGCACTGGCAAGGCAAAGACAGATGAATCTGAGTCTGAGGCCAGCCTGGTCTATAGAGTGAGTTTTAGGCCAGCCAAGTCTACACAGAGAACTTGTCTCAAATAAATAAAATAAGGGCCTATAAGATGGCTCAGTAAGTAAGGGCACTTGTCACCTTCCTGCTAAGCCTGACAACCTAAGTTCAATTCTCAGGATCCACACAGTGAAAGAGATAACCTACACCCACAAGTGGCCCTCCAAAGCCTACATGCTCGGGTGCACATGTGCCCCACCTCCCACACTAAATAAACAAAAAAGTAAAAATAATAAAATAAATAAAGCCAGATGTGGATGTGGCAACACACAACTGTAATCCCAGCTTTAGGGAGGCTGAGGGGAAAGAATGACAGGCTGAAGGACAGCCTGGGCTGCACAGACCTTACTTCAAAAAAAAAAAAAATTTTTTTTTTTTTAATTCCAGCACTAGGGACGCAAAGGCAGACAGATCTATGTGAGTTCAAGGTCACCCTAGTCTACATTGTGAGTTCCATGTTAAATAAAGCTATATGATAAGACCTGGCCTCAAAAAAATTTTTTAATGTATCTTATGTAGGCTGTATTAGAGAAAGAGACAGACAGACAGACGTGAATTCCTACAAAAGTAAGTTGACCTAAAAATTCAGGCTTTCAGAAAATTAACTAAAATAAACCTGAAAGTAAAAGATAACAGAAAACATGCTGACATCCTGAACCTCACCAACAGTCGATTTAAATGAGATGTCACCATTTTACTCCCAGGCTGACAGGGACCGTCTGAGCATGTGCTGTTCTGGGAAGAATGTGGGCAACAGAACACTCAGTCCACGCAGGCTGACTCAGGAGTAACAAGTTGCACAGGTCCCTGCAAGATGTCTACACTCCAGTTGTCTGAGATGTCAGAGGGAGAAGGAAGGGAAAGAGTGTCAGCGATGAGCTAGTCCTCTGCCCTCACTCTACCACCCTTCCTCAGTCATGGAGTGGCTAGGTCCTCTTTTAGTTTTTACCTTAGATCACCATAGTGATAGTGGCTCCTTCCTATAATCGATTACTCTGAAAACTTGAGGCAGGAGGATTGCCATGAGCTCAAGGCCAGGCTTAACTAGAATAATGCCAAGTCACCAGGGCTACAGAATGTGACCCTTTTTCCAGGAAGAAAAAAAAAGTCTCTGGAGCTAAGAGTGCTGTTATTAGAGGGCTTACATGCACAAGGCCCTGGTTTTGAACCCCCACTGCATACACCAACCATGGTACACACCTAAAACCACAGCTCTGGGGAGATAGAGGCAAAAGGATCACAAGCTAAGGCCATTCTCAGCATTTAACAGTCTGAAGCCAGCCTGTGACACATAAGACCCTGTCTCAAAACAAGAACAAAAGCCTCAGTCACTGGCAGACTTGGTGATACTTGCCTATAATTGCAGCTACTTGTCCAGCCATGTTAGAGGATGGCAAGTTACAGGCCAGCCTGGGCAAATTGGCAAAACCCAGAAGGTTGGTTGGAAGGAAGAAAAGAAGGAAGGACCCATATGCAGACCCATAAATATCACTTAGCATCAGTTTTAAAAGCTGGATCAATAAAATTTATATGGATCTGCACCTTTCATTTTCAGCAACAACGTTTTCTTTGTGAACTGTGTGGATACATTTTCCTATTGTTGCTTGTAGTCCCTCTGCCCACATCATCACACGCCCCCAACACACACTCATGAGTGTGCAGCCATTTCTCAGGCTCTGCGGCTACCACACCGTCTAGCATGCACCTGTGCCTCTTCTCACACCTGCCGTGTGTACTGACTTCTAGGCTGTAGGAATCCTGCCAGAAACTGAAACTGTTTCCAAACACCAGGAGGGCCATGGCTCCTCACATCCTCACCATCCCGGAAGATGCCGGGCCTCACAGTTCCCATTTCAGGGAAAATAAAGCTGCTGAGGATTCAGTTTCTATTTTTTAAATGTCTGTCTGTGCTCCTTGTCTGTTATAAGGTATCTTTGTTTATCTCTCTTATGCCTATTCCTATTAGATTTTTCTTGTAGTTTTTAAGGGTTATTTTTATTATTTACTGTGTCTGCCTGTGTACCTGTATACATGGATGTGCATGAGGGCGCCCTTAGAGGCAGAAGAGAATGTCAAATGTCCTGGAGTTGGAGTTGTGAACCATCCCACATGCATACTGTAAAAAGAATTCCAGTCTGTCCAAAAGCAGCAAGTGCTCTTGTCCCCTGAACATCTCTCCAGACTGAAAGTCCTTTATATATTGTGGAAAGTTATCTTTTTGTCATCATGATCTCTAATGTATTATTAGTAGTGTGTGGTGTGGAAGACAACTCTGTGGAGTGGGTTTGCTCCTTCCACCTTTACAAGGACTCTGGGGACTGAAGTCAGGTGTTTGGGCTTGCATGGCAAGTGTGGTACCTTGTTGTGAGATATTTGTATACTGTGTGAGGGTGCATTGCTAGCATTGGTGTAATAAAAAGCTGAAAGGCCAATAGCTAGGCAGGAGGTATAGATGGGACTTCTGGGCAGAGAAAGAAAGTAGAAGGAGAGAATCAAGGGGTGCAGGAGATGCCTTGGAGATGCGGGGAATCAGACATACAGCATAAAAGGTAAAAAGCCACATGGTAAAATGTAGATTAATAAAAAGCAGGCTAATTTAACTCAGATAGTGGGATAAGCCTAAGCCAAGGCTGCACTTTCATAATTAATAAGTCTCGGTGTTATTATTTGGGAACTGATTGGTGGGAAAGAGAAAGACTCCCTACAGTACCTGCTGAGCCATCTCACCTCACCGGTCGACGGGTTCACTCACCTTTGAACTTAGGCTGCATGTCTCTCTTCCAGTTTTTTAAATTCTTTTAACTGTGTACTACATATTGTCATATATGGGTTTTTCATTTTTGTTTTTTAATTATGAAGAAGAAAACCTGCCAATATTTATTGCTAGTAGCTATTTCTTTAACACACTGTGGGGAGGGGTGTTTGTAAGCAGCAAGGCCAGAGGACAACCTCCAACTTCACCCTCATAAACACCTCTACCTTCTTCGAGATAAGGACTCTCACTGCCAGAAACTCACAGATGAAACTACAGAATCCCCGGGGTCCTCCTGTCTCTGCTTCCCCACCATGTCTGACAGGTTTACATGGGTGCCAGGGACTGAATTCAGGTCTTCAGTCTTAGAAGTCAAGCACATTACCATCTGAGTCTCTTCCCTAGCCCTCCTGATAGTATTTTCTTAAATATATTTTTTGTCTTTAATTCTTCTTAGAGCTGGAGAGAGTTGCTTCAGCAGTGAAGAACACTTACCCTACAATCACAAGGACTTAAGGATTCCATCACCCACATAACAAGCTACAGATCCTCAATACCCCTATACCCCAGCTCTGAGGAATATGGAGGCAGGATTGCTAGGGCTGATGATATCCAGCCTAGAAGACACAAAACCAGGCTCAGAGAGAGATCCTGCATTGATGCTGAATGCATCAAACGGGGGAACGCGAGTCAAACAATCCCATGCTAACTTTGAATAGAGTATTTTAAAGTTTTACTTTATTAAAAGGGAACTCACGGACCACAGCAAGGAAATAGGAATGGGATCCGACATCCAGGTGTGGATCACGGGAAGAAGAGACCAAGCGGGGCGGGACCAAGGCTTTTTGGTACCCAAAGTCATGCCCCAACCTGGTCTAGCCTCTTAAGGGCCATTCGCTGAAAGAGGCTCCCCATCACTTCATCAAAGGAATAGGTGACGGTGATAGAGGAAGACACTCAACACCATCCCTAGCCTGGCTTTTACACATGCACTCAGACATGCACACTTGCATGCACATATGCACATACACAAATCAATTAAATTTAAACAATCCTTGAATACAAGGTTATACAATACTCATGGATATTTCATTCCAAAACATTTATCTTTGTAGACTACATTTCTGTGTAAGTATGAGGTAGGCACGCCAGAGTCACTGTGCTAAGACTATGTAGGACCAGTACCTCCTAACACCTACTGCTCTGTGATACCACCTCTGCATGTCACACTCCCATTCAGACATCTCACTGCTGACTGTCCCCACCTGTCACATGGTTTCAGAATGGGATTCTGAGGGAGGTAAGAGCTTTCCCTCCTTGTTTGCATTTCTGTTGGCTACTTCAGGGCCACTGATAATGGATGAGAGGCCAGACTGCAGAAAGGATGCCTGGGGAGTGAATGATGCTGTTTCTTAAGCTGGAAGCAACAGGTGTGCATCTAGCCATGCACATATGCAAGGACAAGGACACTAGCGCTGGAGAGAGAAGTGTGGCTCGCCAAAGTCCATGCACTTCCCTCCCAAGGAGTACAGGAAGCTACTGACACATTTCAACCATGGTGGCATGGTGGATTAGCTACTCTTCTATTGCTGTGATAAACACCATGACCAAGGCAGCTTACAGAAGAAGTTTATTTGGACTTAGGTTCCAGAGGGATGAATCTCTGATGACAGAGTGAGAACATGGCGACTGGATCTCCAACGTGAACTAGAAATGGGAGTCTCAAAGCTGGTCTCTAGTGACACACCTCCTAAACCTCCCCAAACAGCAACACTAACTAGGGTCTAAGCATTTAAACTTGGGACCATGCCCAAGACCATGGGGGACATTTCTTATTCAAACCATCACATGATTAGATCTGGCTTTTAAGAAAATCACTCTAGCCAGGCAGTTTTTTAAGAAAATCATTCATGCCAAGCGGTGGTGGCACACGCCTTTAATCCCAGCACTCGGGAGGCAGAGGCAGGTGGATCTCTGTGAGTTTGAGGCCAGCCTGGTCTATAAGAGCTAGTTCCAGGACAGGTCCCAAAGCTACAGAGAAACCTTGTCTCAAAAAAAAAAAATCATTCATGGCTTTAATCCCATAACTTGAGGGGCAAAGGCAGCAGGTGGATCTTTCTGAGTTTGAGGACAGCCTGGTCTACAAAGTGAGTTCCAGGACAACCACAGCTACACAGAGAAACTCTTTTTTTTTTTTTTCAAGACAGGGTTTCTCTATAGCTTTTGGAGCCTGTCCTGGAACTAGCTCTTGTAGACCAGGCTGGCCTCGAACTCACAGAGATCCTCCTGTCTCTGCCTCCTGAGTGCTGGGATTAAAGGCATGCGCCACCACCGCCCAGCCGAGAAACCCTGTCTTAAAAAACAAAAACAAAAAGAAAGAAAAAAGAAAATCACTCTAGCAACCTAAATAAATAAATAAAATTTTAACTCTGAACTAGAAAAATCCTGGGACACCAGTTACAAGACTACACTGGTCCAGAAGCCATATGGGTAGCCCACAGAAATCAGTAACTGGTAATAACACGCAAGAAGACAGGGGACTGGAGCTATTTAGAGTAGTCTACAGAACTTGGTGGCACAACAGATTTCCAGCTTGAGAAAATGAGCAGCCAGTGGTCTAGTTATTAAGAGAGACAACGCGGGAGGGAAAGCACATGGGCTGCAGTAGGAGGATGGGGAGGACTGCCCGATTCTAACAGAAAGATGATGAGGGCATCTGAACAGACACAGGTCTGTGGCAACCCTACCCCAACACACTGAACCATTTTCAATGCAAGGTAAATAAGACAAATGGGGCAGCCTGTGCTTAGAATCCTATAATTGGGAAGCAGAGACATGAGATCAAGAGTTCAAAGACATCTTGGCTATATAATGAGAATGAGCCAAGCCAGGGCTATGTAGAAAATTTATCAAAACAAACAAAGAAACAAAACACTAACAAAGACTGTTAAGCTATCTCAGCAGGTAGAGGTGTCTGCTGTCAAGACAGATGATCTGAGTTTGATCCCAAGGACCCACATGGTAGAAGAAGAGAATCAACTCCCGAAGTTGCCCTCTGACCACCACACACTTGTTATGTAATGCATACATGTACATATATACACAGACAGAAATGCATGTATATGCCCATACAAATAAAGACATAGATGACAGGCGATGGTGGTGCACGCTTTTAATCCCAGCACTCAGGAGGCAGAGGCAGGCAGATATCTGTGAGTTTGAAGCCAGCATGGTCTACAGAGCTACTTCCAGGACAGCCAGAGCTACACTGAGAAACCCTGTCTTGAACCCCCCCGCAAAATATATATATTTACAACATACATAGACACAGATAGATCACACCACACAACCAATGTAAAATAGTAACAACAACCAGGGCTGAGGAGATGGCTCTGTGGATAAAGTACTTGCCACACGAGCGTGAGAACCAGAGCTGAACACACAGAACATGCACACAGTAGTACACACCTGTAGTACATCTCACCCAAAGCAAGGGACAAAAGAAGCTCAGAAACCCATGGGCCAGCGGATTTGGTGTACACAGTGAAGAGCAAGAGACTCTGTTGTGTGAAAGGGTCCTGTGACAGGCAAGGACTAACACTCAAGATTGTTTAACCTCTACACATATGCCATGGTACCCATACTCGAGGACACACACATCATAAATACACATTAATAAAAAAAGCAAGCGGAGTAATAGCTCCGTGTAGTTCTTTAAACTTTAGAGTCCTGTTTGACCTAGCTGAAGGTCACTTAACCAGCTGCTTCCTTAAACAGCTCACTGGCTGGTGCTGTCAGATTGTATTAGCACATCTGTGTAGATAAGGTATGCAGGCAGCACACTGTTTTCTTTGTTTCTGTGATAAGTGCAACCAGAGCCTTCCCTATGCTTAGCACAGGTGGCACTACTGAGCCACACCTCCTCCAGCTCCTGGTTTGGTTTGATTTTTGCAATGCTGGGGACAGAATTTAGGATTTTACGCATGCTAGACAAGTGTTCCACTGTTAAACTACAACCCCACGCACTATTTTATCATTGAATTCACTGCAAGCTAATTTCAGATTAAAAATTCTAATTTTGGTTGGGCAGCAGTGGCACACACCTTTAATACCAGCACTCAGGAGGGAAAGGCAGGTAGATCTCTATGAGTTCAAGGCCAGCCTGGCCTACAGAGTGAGTACCAGAAGAACTCTGCAACCAAGGCCACACAAAGAAACCCTGTCTGAGACAGAGACAGAAACAGAGGGAGAGAGAGAGAGAATTCTAATTCTACTGGGCCTTTAATCCTAGCATTTGGGAGGCCGAGGCAGGCAGATCTCTGAGTTCAAGGCCAGTCTAATCTACTACAGAGCGAGTTCCCGGACAGCCAGGAGTACACAGAGAAACCTTGTTTCAGGGGGGAAAATTATGTGTATGGATATTTTGCGTGCATGTATGTTGTTTATAAGCCACACGCATGTCTAGTGTCCCTAGAGGTTAGAAAAGGGCATTGGATCCCCTGGAACTAGAGTTACAAACATTTGTGAATTGCCATATGGAAGCTGAGAGTCAAACCCAGGCCCTCTGGAAGAGCAGGCGCTATTTTTAACTGTTGAACCATCTCTTCAACCCTCTAGTGTCTCTTTTGAGAGCGAGGCAGACAGACTGACTGACTGACTGACTATACAGGCAAGATGGTCCATAATCACAGCACTCAGGAGGCTGAGGGAAGAGAATGGTGAGTCTGAACCCAAATTAGGCTATATAAGGAGACCCTGACCTGAGGAGGGTAGGGAAAAGTAAAAAAGAAGGGAGACCTAGAATCTCGCAGGGCACATTAATACAGCTGGTAAAGTAAGCACCCTTCAGTGGACACTCTACTGGCCCTCTGGCAGCCAGGTCTCTACCAGGATCTACCTGACTTCTCACAAAAGCTGAGTCTGCCACCTCTGATCAAAACAATGATCAGGGCCGGGCGGTGGTGGCGCACGCCTTTAATCCCAGCACTCGGGAGGCAGAGACAGGTGGATCTTTGTGAGTTTGAGACCAGCCTGGTCTACAAGAGCTAGTTCCAGGACAGGCTCCAAAGCCACAGAGAAACCCTGTCTCAAAGAAAAAAAAATGATCAGAACCAAAAACTAAGCAAAAGCACCCTTATGCACCATTAGAAAAGAACAATACTATGCATCACATATTGGTCACTGTCTACTGGCAACAGGAGACCCTGCCCCCAGAAGATTAATATTTAGAGTCTTGGTTCACTGAGTATACAGTCCCAAGTGGAACAGAGTCAAAGTCTGAAGATTTTTAAGAACAGAGGAAATGTGGACCTGATTTGATTTGCTCTTAAGGATTTCTGTTCTAATGGCTTCTGGGTTGTATTTCTAAGGGCGCCTCACACTTTCCAGGGATGCACTGAGTATCTATAGATGGGTAACAGGAGACTTTGGATTTGCTCTAAATAAGGAATGACAATGACAAATGCTGCCAACTGTGGGGAAAGGGGAACCCTCATTCGTTGCTGGCAGGATGTAAAACGAGCTAGCTACCTTGGAAAATTCAGTGTGGCACTTTTATTTTCTTCTTCTTCTTCTTCTTCTTCTTCTTCTTCTTCTTCTTCTTCTTCTTCTTCTTCTTCTTCTTCTTCTTGTGGCACTTTATTTTCTTCTTCTTCTTCCTCCTCCTCCTCTACCTCCTCTTCTTTGTTTTTGTTTTCTGAGACAGGGTTTCTCTGTAACAGTCCTGGCTGTCCGGGAACTCACTCTGGCCTCGAATTCACAGAGATCTGCCTGCCCTCTGCCTCCTGAGTACTGGGATTAAAGTCGTGTGCCACCACACGCAGGTAGTGTGGCACTTTCTTAAAAATTAAACCCAACCCTACCATATAGGATAGCCTGGCAATTCCACTCAAGCCCTGGGTGTCACCCAGAAAAACAAGGACAAGCAGTGTCACAGACTTGCATGTGAATCACGGTGGCAGGACTGTTCTTCGTACAGAGATGGGCATGGAGCACACGCCTGTAATCCAGCATTGGGAAGATGGAGGCAGGAAAACAGAGGCCAGCTGTACTAGGCCCAGAGTGGAGTGGTGTAACAATAAATAACATCAAATTACTGATTGGATTAGGGAGATGGCTCAGTGAATAAAAATGCTTGCCAAAATCCTACCGAAAGCAATCTACAGATTCAACGCAATGCCCATCAAAATCCCAACAAAATTCTTCAAAGACCTTGAAAGAACAATACTCAACTTCATTTGGAAAAGCAAAAAACCCAGGATAGCCAAAACAATCCTGGGCAACAAAAGAACATCTAGAGGCATCACAATCCCTGACTTCAAACTATACTACAGAGTATATAAACTCTGAAAGCAGCCTGGTACTGGCATAAGAACAGACAGGAAGACCAGTGGAACCGAATAGAAGACGCGGATATCAATCCACACATCTTCAAATATCTGATATTTGATAAAGAAGCAAAAAATATCAAATGGAAAAAAGAAAGCATATTCAACAAGTGGTGCTGGCATAACTGGATATCAACATGTAAAAAAATGAAAATAGACCCGTATCTATCACCATGTACAAAACTCAACTCCAAATGGATCAAAGACCTCAACATGAAGCCAGCCACACTGAACCTTATAGAAGAGAAAGTGGGAAGCACACTTGAACGCATTGGCACAGGGAACCACTTCCTAAATAGAACCCCAGCAGCACAGACACTGAGAGAAACAATTAATAAATGGGACCTCCTGAAACTGAAAAGCTTCTGTAAAGCAAAGGACACGGTCAACAAGACAAAATGAAAGCCTACAGAATGGGAAAAGATCTTCACTAACCCCACATCAGACAGAGTTCTGATCTCCAAAATATACAAGGAACTCAAGAAATTGGACACCAAAAGAACACATAATCCAATAAAAAAAAATGGAGCACAGACCTAAACAGAGAACTCTCAACAGAGGAATCTAAAATGGCTGAAAGACACTTAAGGAAATGTTCAACATCCTTAGTCACCAGAGAAATGCAAATCAAAACAACTCTGAGATTCCATCTAACACCTGTAAGAATGGCCAAGATCAAAAACACTGATGACAACTTATGCTGGAGAGGCTGTGGAGAAAAGGGAACACTTCTGCATTGCTGGTGGGAATGCAAGCTGGTACAACCCCTATGGATGTCAGTGTGGCAATTTCTCAGAAAATTAGGAAACACCCTTCCTCAAGACCCAGTAATACCACTTTTGGGTATATATCCAAAAGATGCTCAATTGTGCTCAACTATGTTCACAGCAGCTTTATTTGTCATAGCCAGAAACTGGAAACAACCTAAATGCCCCT
>PVIU01009337.1:0-60487 GCA_004026605.1 Ondatra zibethicus
ATGAAATTTCTATAATGGTAATCAAGATAATCATCAATGTGACTATGGTACAAGGCTAGTTCTGGCACCCTCTCCTCTGCTGCCTGAATACCTAGCTGGGGACATGCCCGTGGACACCTGGGATCCCCAGGGCCAAGTATCTTGCCAACCCTAAAATGATTCTCTTAATGTAGATATCTTATTCCCTTCTCCAATGTCCCCCTTTCTTCCATCTTTACCCTCCCACTCCCCCAAGCTCTCCCCAGTCCTTCTCCCTTCTCCTTCCCCCTCTCCCCTTCACATTCCTTCTTTTTCGGGTCTTTTTACTTCCGAATTCCTTATTCAATATGAGTTTGAGTGTTATCTATTTGTTCAGGACAAGTTTCTAGGACCCTGACTCTGAGAGGGAGACACACAGGGAGAAGTTAGTGGGGTGTGTTCTATGGAACTGCAGCGGGGGTTGAGTGACAGAAGCAGGATGCAGAGACAGAGAAGCTGAACTGTGTGCAGTTCCTACATCTACCGCCTGGAACCAGGAAGCGTGGATGACCTTTCACAGTTGTCCTGAATTTAGGCAATTTCCAGCCCTTCCTTCTCTACAAGTGAGCATCATAAGCTGTATGCCAGGGGCAACTATCATTTACAGGCACTGGGCTAAGCATAACCAGGCATCTACTAGAGTCTAAAATTAGTCTTTAAACTCTTACTTAAAAAGTAGACATCCTTTTGGTGGTGGTGGCCCATGCCTTTAATTCCAGCAATCAGGAGGCAGAGACAGACAGATCTTTATGAGTTTGAGACTAGCCTTGTCTACAGAGTGAGATCCAGGACAGGTTCCAAAGCTACAGAGAAACCCTGTCTCAAAAAAAAACCAAAAACCAAAAACCAAAAAACAAACAAGTAGACATCCAAAAAGTACATTATCTGTGGGAGAGAGGTAAAGAGCAACTTCTATGTTTTGAAATACTCTTTTGGTGTTTTCACTAGGATAAGAATATGTTCATTTCCCCAAATGTGTAAATGAAACCTTACAGAAATACCACAGGTATTACCTCATACCTGTGAACTATATCATAGTTACACTTGTTGAATCATCTTTGCACTTTCTCACGGTGAAACCCCTCAACGACCACGAGTTTAAAGTAAGAAGTATGCTAGAAGTTTCTTACTTCATCATGTTATAGACTTCCACGTCTTTTTCTGAAAGTTCTTTTTTTGAATTTCCCAAATGAAACGGATTTGGAAGTGTTGACTTCTTCCTAGCGAGCTGGAAGAGAAGTAGGCCAGTTTGCATTTAAGAATAGAATCTAAGAGCAGAACCATTCAACAATTTCAAAACCTTCTAAGAGTGCTATTTTTGTGATGCATTTGCTTCCATTAAAGACTTTTTTATGCCAATCTGCATCTCTTGGCTTATTCTTTGCTAAGGAGAGTTCAAGGTTAAGTCAGGAGCTGTGGTGAAAACTCTCCACCAATTCCATTACCAAATGCATATGCAGTGGATTTGTCTCTCTTCCTGCTGTCTGGATGCCTCAAGGTCACAGATATTTCTTACTCCTGGCAGCTGATTAGACCTGGGGTATACATAATTTACCCAAATCCTCATGGTCCCTGTCACCTATGCATTTTACCAACTGAGATAATAGGTTATAGCCAGGACACAGGCACTTCCTAATACATTCTATTTATGGCTCCAACACACCCCATTGTTTGTGTATAGGAGAGAGAATATCTGTGCTTGTGCTTGCCACGGCACTCAGGTACACGGAACCCATTTTCAGATTCAAGCTTCCTTCTGCCTTATCTGGCATCACCTCCATCCACTTGACAGGAAGTTTCAGAACCATCTGGGGAGCCCTCAGCATCACAGGAGTACGTGCAAAGCTCCTAGGGGTGACGATGACTCTAGCAACGGTTTGGGTATTTTATGATATGTATGGAAAAGTAGGTAAAAGTCATACTGTCAAGTACAAACATCTTCTGTGCTTCATGGTCACACTTCTCATGTTTGTGACACTCGGAAGTGTAGATAAGAAAACCTTAGCTATTACAAACAGGCATCTCCCTTCACTCTGATCATTTGTTTCTGTGAAATATTTTCTTGACTACTTAGAGTGACAACGAAACTGCCCCATGGCTAGGATGTTCTGTAATGAGCACAGAAGAAAGGCTGATGGATGTGGACCAGGGGCTGAAGCTTCTCTACTTGGAAGTACTGTGGCGTGAATGTCCTCGATGTCAAGGGCTCATGTGGTGGCACCTGATATTTCTTTCTCTTTTTAGTTCTAAGTCTTTGGTTTTCCAGCAATGACTAAAACACCCACCATTTCAAATAAGGAATACTCTCTAAATTTAAAAAAAATTTCTAACAGTTATGGATCACAGTGCTGACACTTGGATGAACGCGCACCTTAAGCAATGCCATGCTGTCCTCCAAACCATCAGCTTCTCTTTGCTTCCGTACTGCATCTGGGGTAGTGTGTGGGCTTGGACCAACACCGTCTCCACCTTCACCAGGCTCACATCCGCCACTGCTCCGGGAGGGACTGGGCTTCCGTGTCTTGAAGGAATAGTCACTGAAAAAGGTTCTTCTGCATGTTGGAGAGGTCGCTGTTTTGGTGGACCCCTGTAGTCTACTGAGAATAGGTGAAGTGGTCAAACTATCAGCCTTTTCACGTGGTGCAGCAAGGAACCAGTCAGCACAAGACAGGCAGGGCCCCAGAGATGAGGCTAGCTGTTTCTCGATGCGGGAGTCTACTCCTTCCAGCTGATGAAGAGTTGTTCTGACCTGATCTACATAGATACAGTCTGGACCAGGATTCCCAATAGCTTTAGATGTACAGCCTCCAGCTTCTAACAGCACACACAACACATAATGGCGCTGCAAAGGAAGATTGGTACAGGTTCAGCTGCCATGGAAACACTTGATATAGCCCATATGTACAGGCTTGTACTAAAGGCATACGGACATTTGCGAATACTCAGTGAGTACTGAAAACTTCTCTCTCCTCTTTTTTCGCCACCATCAAAGCTTCTTGACCCAGAATGAAAACAATCTGACATTGCTTTATTTTGATAAAGCATTAATTCACCATCAGTCAGTTCTCTTAGTCTACTGAATTTCCTAAAATAACTTCCAAATAGCCTCAATTATCACTACCATCATTTCAGACAGGGTTTATGTATAGCCTAGGCTGCCTTCAAACTCAAACATGGAAATCCTCTTGCCTCACAGCCTTCCAAGTGCTGTGATTTAGGGATCATCATCATACAGGGCTCAAATCTATATTGCTTCATGTATTTCAAAACAAGCCAAAAGAAAAAAACCATGATAGGAAAGGGAACAAGGTATCTTCAGAGCCTGCTAAAATTGTACACTGAATTTTTACTAATATTTCTTCATGAGTATTAAATAGATACAGAAGGAAGGAAATAGAGTGGCATACAACATTTCCTTGAATGCAAGTAATTAACATATTCTTACTTGTAAATGAGCATGTTTGTTTGTGTATACAAACATGTATACATAAGCAAGCAGATTTAAAAAGTATAAAATGAAATTCAAGAAAGAAGTTCATAACTCACCAGTCCAACAATTAGTAAAAAATATCTCCCTTCAGGCTCCTGGAAGACCTCGGAGTCTGAGTCTGAAGGAGGCTGGAGGTGGTGCCGTGGGAAGACTTCTCTCCAAACTATCAGCTGGCCAATTCTTTGCTTTGCTGCTAAAGGCAGCAGGCAGTATTGGCGACAGTACGCAGCAATCTCAACAACATCATCTTTGGGTAGATGGCTGCACACCAAATAACCCTGGGATTTAATCATGAAGAGCCAAAGCCATGGGTAACATGAATTGATGATCCCGCACTTCTAAGAGTTTTATAAACACCGGAATGGTGGGATTAAGATAACGGAGTTCTAAAGTGGGTAAATTAAGATCTGGCAAAATCCAGTCAAACTGCAGATCAAGTTTGACAGCTTCAGGGACTCAGCAGACAGGATTTACACAAAGCAAGGTCACCTCGAGTGCTTGGTAAAACTGGGACTAGAAAAGGAAGCAGGGCCAAAGTTTGGCACAACTGGTTCCTTTATGTATACCTCCTATATCAGCTGATTTTATGGTATGTTATTTATTGTTTTTAAAGATATTTTTAAGTGAAATACTTAAACTGACCTTTCTTTCCCTCCCTCCCTCCCTCCCTTCCTTCTTTAATTTGAGGCAGGGTTTCCCTGTAGCTAAGCAGCTAAGGAGCCAGTGCTGGAACTTGCTCTGTAGACCAGGCTGCCCTTGAACTCACAGAGATTTGCCTGCCTCTGCCTCCCAACTGCTGGGGTTAAAGGCGTGTGCCACCACCGCCTGGCACTGACTTTAATCTTAAAGCTTTACATGGAAACAGCTACTCAAGATGCAATATATGTCACTTCTGAAGAAGAGGCTAAAAAGAGCAATAACTCCACTGAAAAAGGAAATTTAGACTACATTGCTGGAGAGAGTTCAGTGGGTAAAGGCACTGGCTACCAAGCCTGATGACCTGAGTTCAATCCTGGGAGCCCCACATGGTAGAAGGAGAGAACAACTTCAAGTTGTCCTTAGACCTTTACATACGCTCTGTGGCTCATGCATGCACACACACTACACACTAAACACATGAAATTCTTTAAAATTCTGAAAAAAAGAACATATTGCTCTTTTCCTTTATATACTGTATTCTTTTAAGTACTCTTTCACTACTGCACATTTGGAAATGCCTTAACATACATAAATATTTACTGCATTTATAAATCTTTGCGGCCTTATGTCCAGTCCATAGTCTTGTGCCTACAGATGCAAAGTGGTAACATTTCTTCTGTGTGTATAAAAGTCAGAGAAAATTTACTTTAGGTCTACATATGTAGCAGTTGAATATCTCGAGCTTCAACTTACCTTGTAAAACAGAGAAGACCCCAAAATTGTGTACAGCCGTCTCATGTCACAGTAATCCTCGGACTGGGGGGAATTCACAGTTGATTTATAATGCATTTGTAATATGGCATTTACTTATTTGTTTTTATGTAAAAGATAAAAACATTAAAGCTAAACTACAACAATTGAAGTGGAGATTACATTTGTTAGAAGTAACTTTTTTTTTTTTCTTTTTGGTGTTTCAAGACAGGATTTCTCTGAGTATCAGACCTGGCTGTCCTGGAACTCACTTTGTACACCAGGTTGGCCTTGAACTCACAGAAATTCACCTGCCTCTGCCTCCTGGGTGCTGGGATTAAAGGCATGAGCCACCACTGTCCTAGCAATGACTTGTTATGGAACTGTAGTCATCAAAATGTTAGGGGACCAGGGTGAAAGCCCAGTGTGTTTCCATGTGGTCTCACAACATCACAGCACATGGCATCGGCTCTTTCATGAGGGCTCTGAAAACAACCGCTATGACAGGAGCTCCTCTTATCATCCACAGTATCCAATATCACCAGGAGTTACTTTTGAAAGCACAAATTGGCACGATTTATTTGTGGGCAAGCACATGATATTTAAAAATTAATCAGAACACGCACACACTATTTGAGTATTCCCTCCTCCAGGGATCTAGATGGTAGCTGAGTGAATTGAGACATTTTTTGCAAAAGTCAATAGTTCATTTAGAATACAGAGAAATTAGAGATGATGCCACACTCAGGAATGGAGGGATGATCAGCTAAGTTTGGTATTGTGTCAGAGAACAGTACAGGTATTGGAACAGTGTAGCCATCAAAGCTACTGGGTGCACTGCTCAGCAGAAAATGCAAGTTCCAGAACAAAACACCATTCCATCTGTGTTTTGCTATTCTGTTTTACTTTCCCACAGTTATATGCGAGATGTATATCCATACACATGGGGGTTCTGTGTAGAAATGGAAGGGTACAGAAAAGTCTAGAAAGACCCATTCCAAGCTCTGAGAGAAGTCACTCCTGGGATGCCAGTGGGAAAGCATGAAGAGAAACATTTGTCTTCTCTGTTGATTTTATCCTGAATGCAGAGGAAATGAAAAACCAGAAATAACTAAGTGTCTTTGAAACTATTCCATCCATAGAAATAAGGGGACTGAACAAAGCGGGGCATGGTGGTACAAGCCTGTGACACCAGAGCTTAGAAGCTGAGACAGAAGGTGGAAGACAGAAAACAGTAGTGTTGGCTCCTTCATGTCTACTACTGCCCAGACTGGACAAGGTGCATGTGAGGCCTATCTTGTTTCCTCATATCTTGCCTTTCCCTCTCTTACTACATTATTCTGAACCAACCCCAGATCCACTTCTTCTGTAAATAACTTCAGGATGCACTCTAAGGGGCTGGAGAGATGGCCAGAGCTTAAGAGAGTTTACTGTTCCTGTAGGGGACCCAGGTTCAGTCCTCAGCACCCAGTGGTGGAGCACAACCATCTGCCACCCCACTTCCAGGGGATCCTAGCCCCTCTTCTGGCCCCTATGGGATCAAGCATGTGCATGGTAGACATATGTACACTCAGGTAAAAACATATACTTCAAATAAAATATTTTTAAAAAAGTAGCAGAAGAAATATAATGAAAATATAGTCACCATGCCAGTGCTGAAATATTTATTCTTGCATAATACACAGCCATCAGTACTATATCTCCTTAACTGTCTCACAAATGCCTCTTACATACATACATTTACTTAGAGACAGGGCCTCACTATGTATCCCAGGTAGGACTTAACCTGAGGTTCAACTGCCTCTGTCTCCTTATTGCTGGGACAAAAGGTGTGTGCCATCATGCCCCACTTCATTGATATTTTGAAAAAACTTGTTTGAATGAGAAGCCAGGAAGACCGTACAGTGGACTCGGTTTACATGGTTGTCTCTTCAAAGCCTCTTTCAAGGTCTTTCTCCTCTTGTCTCTGTCTCTCTCCATCTTCTGTGATTTACTTATTGGAGAATATATCCTATGTTCCCAGTTTGGATTTAACAGATTGTAATTTCTGTTCTACAAATAGAGTCATTTGACATGCCCTTAACTTAATGGTGGCAGATGACACAATGCCTCATTCAGGTATTTCATGGGTGGTTTATGTGCTTCCACACTGCAAATAGTGCTCCTTGTCAACCTGCGAATGCAGCATCACGTGGGATGTGAACCCCAAGCATGTATCTTAACTGACAAAGGGACACCCCATCTTAACAGTGGCAGGACCACTCCCTACGCAGGGATTCTGGACCGTATAAATGGATGGGCTTCAACAGAATCCTTTATCACAGCCAAAGATATAGACACCAAGGCCACTACTGACAATGTACTGCCTGCTGTCCTCTTGATCTCTGTGTGGTCACTTTGACGTGTGGTTCAGACAAGGAAGAAAGCATGAATGTCTGGTTCTTCTCTACAACACCAGTTTTCACAGAAGTGACTTGGTTCCCTTTTTTCCAAGCATTATGAACTTACACGCTTCAGCACCCTGTATGCCTTCCCATGTGCTGAGTCAGCCCAGTTTCAGCCCCAGCACACATAACCTGTGTCCATTCTGAAAGTTCTAGAACATTCCATGTCTCTGAGAAACTTAGCTCCTTTTGGCGAGAAGTTGCTTATACACAGTGGCTTGAGTGTTAACGATATTAATTGTTTACTGACAACTTATCTGTTGGTCATTTCATTAGGGAGACCGAGGACATGGAAATTTTAAAGAGTTTAAAGTCACACTGAGAGTTCCAAGTTAAGTTCAGACTTAACAGTATTCTCAAATCATCAAACCATCTCCATCTCTGTCCTTACAAAGTCCTAGCGTTTGTCAAGTTAATCACTGTCTAACCTCATTACACACATTGTGTAGCTGATATTTCAGCTGAATAGAAAACCTTGGGGCAAGTAGACATAGGTCAGTGTCAAAACAGAGGCCGAATGCTCTAAGCCCACTTGACAGATGCTCGGAATGACTGATTACAGAGAGTTCAACATTGTACCTCTGTGGAACTCCTCCCCTTCTTACCAGTTCTTCAAAGTCTGCAGCCTCAAGGTCACTCAACACTGTGTCCAGTTCCACCTATGTGAACACAAGGAGGAGCACTCAGAACTGTCTGAGGGACTGAGCAAGTATCTTTCTCTGTCGCACTACACAAGAAATATCTCTAAACAGGACATGTTATTTTTAAGCTTTGCAAATATAAAATATTAACTTATAACACATATTTTTTTTATTAAAAGTAGCTGGAAAATCGTAAAAAATTTCTGATCTACACAAAACAATTTATGAGATTAAAAATTGTTTTCTTGTTTTAAGTTAATTTTTTTTAACTTGTTAGACTAAGCAAAATGAAAATCACTATTAATGTGGTCAGCTAGTTCGGGTTGTTTTTCCTGCTTCCTGTGTATTTTTGGTCAGGTGGATGCTTGGAAAATACTGATGTTCTTCCTTGTCTCTCTTCTAGAAACAATGGCTTGAATAAAGTGCTGCCAATCGTTATTCAGATTAAAACATTACAGCAGGAGTTCCCCTGGGATCTGGCACAGCTTAACTATCCCACAGAGTTATTAGACAAAAATCTTTTATATAGGATTTGGCTTCATTTCCATGGAAATTGCTGGAGCTTTTCCTTGAAGCATCTATATTTAAAAACAGAGTAAAATTATCCTGCAATGCAAAAATGTGTATACATACAAAAAATAGTTACTTAAATATGTAGCATACACACTATGTGTAAATAGGGATTCACCTGCTTTTTTTCTCGTGTTTTCCTTAGAGGCTAAGGCATTCCCTGCAGGGCTGTGCCCGACACTGTGTTGTATCAAGACAACAAATCTCCTGAGACATTAGTCATGCCTTTCAGTGCTTTTCACACAGTGTGACTTATCACTCACTTGTGACCCACATTTCCCTGCACCTAGCAAATGCTTTGTATTCTCTTGTTTTGTGAGAACCCTTTACCTTGTAAAAAACTGTCAGACAAAGAGAACAAACACTTTTAATTTTTTTATCTTGGGCCAGTCATGAATTTTGCTCTACTTGGTCTCCAGGCTGATGTTAGACTAATATGACTAACTGTTCCTCCAACAATACCAGTGTGCCTGAGGAAAGCACGGTGAAAAAACTCTCAACCACCTGGGAAAGAAAACCAAAGGGACATCATCATATACCAAAATGGAACAAATTACTTCCAAATTAAAGCCAAATACTTCCACTGAACGTTTGCTAACTGCAAGTTGCCTCACAACTACTTTTTAAACCCAAGTTTTTATGGGATTAAATTCCTTACTATTTTCATTAGAAGATATGTTGTCAATAAAAGTTACTATTCTAAGACAGCGAAAAATCTCAAAGAAAAGAAGAAAACATTCGTTGAGTTTTTTGCTAAAACAAAAACTTTGGGGATCCTGGTTTCTAGTCACACATGTAGAAAACCTGAAGTAGGTATTCAGTCCAAACAAGTCAAAAGCTGAACAGCACAAAAAGTCAACTCTTCTGTGTCTGGAAGGGGGCAAAAAACTGCTGGCCTCAAGCTCCGAGACACAGACAGACAGACAGACACAGCCAGGTACTCATAATAGCTGCATAAAAGACTCAGGAGCTGAAACCCCCAACACAGGAGAACTTGCGCTGCAGCTGGAAAGTTGCCAGAGGCTCTATGTGGGTAATTTCCACAGCTGAAAACTCCATGGAAACCCAGGCTGCTTGGTGCCCCAAGCTTTTGTGAGTTTTCCCACCAGCAGGCTAACCAGGTTGCCACAGAAAATGCCCTCCTGACTCTGACACTAAGGGGGAAAGGAAAAGGGACCATAGCCTTTCTCTAAGAGCACTGGGTTTTCCTTAACAAATCCTGCCCCATGGAAACTAGTTAACTACAGCACAAACAACCCCATGGGATGTGGCAGACCTGGGGGTAAACACAGTCAGCAATAGCCTTCCTTACTTCAGAAGAGGACCACGAAACCTCCTATGTTCCCACATAGGAGGGAGATGCCCAACCCTGGCTCATGCTAGCCAGCCTGTTCAAGCAAAGAGCAGAGAAGAAACCTGACAAACAAGCTAAGGCCCACAGTCCACCAACCTCCAGGCTCACTAGGGGCTGAGCCCTAACCATGAGCCAAGCCAAGAACACTTCCCCTCCTGACACTTCACCTCATTAACAGGGCCTCCAGCTAGTGTCCTTCCACATGTAGATGCCCAAATACCAAGAAAACAAATCAGAAGGCACCAATCAGTGATCCCACAGATTTAGGACAGAAAGTATCAGATAAGAGATGGCTAAACTAGACAAGGTGAAGGCGCTGGAATTAACAGTCAGGAAATTTAAAAGAAAATGACTGAGACACCATGCAAAAAAAGAAGACAAGGCAAGCTGAGATGGAGTCCCTATGAAAGAACCAAGGGGAAGTGCACTGCCAAAAACACAGGGGCAGAAACCAAGACTTTGAGGGCAGAGCTGTGACTGGATGTGACTGAGGCTAGGTCTCCTGCATCACACAGTGTTCTTTATGGGGACTGGGGTTAGATGGAAAGTGTTCTATGGCTAAAAGCAGCAAAAAAAAAAAAAAAAAAAGAAGCAAAAGTTGCATGAAAATTAAAGCTACAAAGAACAGAAAGCAAACAGAAGACAAGAGGATGAACATGGAACAATGACAACAAAGAGAAACCACACCAAGTATGACTATCATTTCTCTTAACTTCATTTTATGATTCTTGTTAATATAATTAACTACATACAAGAGGAATTCAAAACTATTTGTTGTGTGATTTTTTTTGATGGCATTCTGACAATAAAGTTTGCTTTGAATCAGAGGGCGGAGCTAGCCACTAGCTGACCAAAATTAACCACAGAGGTCTTCGAGGACTGAGGACAGATAGGAGACAGGAGGTACTAAGGTAGGGCTGAGAAAGGATCTCAGGCTTTTTGGATTGAGGAAGAGAGTAGAGGTCACTGGTGGCTTCTCCGTTTTTTCTCTAATCATTCAAGTTTTTACCCCATATCTGACTCCTGATTTCTTATTGATAAAGAATAATTAGATAAACACTTCAACTATTTTTTCAGTGCTAGGAACAAACTCAGGCCCTCACTTCCCCTCCTGGCAAGTGCTAGCTCTATCACAACACAAAGGAGTCCAGACCAACTTCTATGACTAACACAGATGCAAAAGTTCACAACAAAGTACTAAGAAGGTCTGGCAATATGGCTCAACAGGTAAAGGTATTTGCTGCCAAGCCCAAGGATCTGAGTTCAATCCCTGGTACCTCAATGGAGGAGGAAAAGAACTGACCTTCCCCCCAAGTTGTCTTCTGACTTCCACAAACGCACCTCTAGCACTTACGTGCAAAAGTCACTCACTAAGCTCACACATCATGACCAAATTGGTTTCATTCCAGGAATTCAAGGTTGGTTTAACATCCAAACCAGTAAGTGAGATCCATTGCATAAACAGACTCAAAGACAGAAACCACACGATCATCTTATTAGCTACAGAAAAGGCCTTTTGATAAAGTTCAACATCCTTTCCTGATAAAAAACACTGAAGCAATTAGGAATAGAAGGGACATATCTCAGGAACATAGAAACTACATACAACGAACTTACGGTCAACATTATATTTAAAGTGGGGAAAACGGAAAACATTTCTTTTGCAGTTAAGAAAGAGGCAAGGGTGCCCATTCTTACTACTCTAATTCACTAAAAGCACTCAAAGTCTTATTTAGAGAAATTGGACCAGAGAAAGAAATAAAAGGTATACACACAGGAAAGAAAGCAGCTGAGCACCCCATCTGCAAGTGACATCATTCTGTACTTAAAATGACCTTAATGATTCTACCACAAAGTGCTTAAGAATGATGAGCCACCTCCAGGCAAGTCCAGGATGGAAAATGAACATGCACAGATCCAACATGTCAAGAAAGAAAGATAATGGGGACAAAACTAACCAAGGAGGAGAAAGCCTTCTACAATGAAACATCGAGACACAAAAGAAAGGGACTGACAAGAGCCTCAGAAGACTGAGCTCTCATGCTTGTGCTTGTATTGCTCGATTTAAAGTCACTTTGGTGGGTCACACACATCTAGGTTTCTTCTAGATTCTCTAGTTTTTTAGAATATGGGTTTCCAAAGTATTTCCTAATTATCTTCTGAATCTGTAAGAATTTTCAACATCCCACTTTTTAATCTCAATCTGTTAATTTGGATATTTTCTCTCTTCAGCAAGCTTTGCTAGTTAGTGTTTTTGTCAACCTTGTTTGTCTCTTCAGGTATTTCTACTGCTTCCTTTGTGCCTTCCTGAAGCTGTCTCGTTCTGTTCTCAGAGGGGAGTCTACTCTGTTACCAGGTTACAAAGAGCTAGCTCCAGTCCACCATGCAATCTAGAAATTCAGTGCAAGCTAAACACATTACCCCTAAAATCATTATTACCTCTACATCGGGTAGAGGGATCAATGGTAGAAGGTTGGGCTATATACTGTGAAAATCAAGTTTCTTCAATAAACCAATTATGAAACAGGGGCAGGAACCTAAGCGACTCTTAGCCAGGAAGCCAGCTCTCACTGGTGCCCTCTGATGACAAAGGACCTGGGGGACTTGAGCCTCTCCATGATTAAAAGACCCCCCAGTAGGTATGTGTCAGGCTTAGGAACCAGGGTTCTTCTGTCTCAAAGGCAGTGCTATCTAGTTACTATGTCAAGTTTTCTCTTTGAAAGCACTGGCAATTTAGGAAAATGAGGTTGAGGATATAGCTCAGTGGCAGAATGCTGGACCAGCACATCTGGGCTCCCAGGCTCAAGTTCCAGGACTAGGAAAAGAAAAGAAAATGGTCACTGCAGCCTGAGACTGGTGATTCACAGAACCAAGGACAAAATAAAAGACCAGAAGGCAAAGTATCCTGTACATGTGTGCTGATACCTGCTTCCTTCCAGCTACAGTCCGTGTAACGGAACTTCCACAATTGTAACTGAAGTTACAGTGAGCACTACCGCTTCCCCCATCTCATCTTGACACGCTGACTTAAATGATCAGCAGTAAACCGTCATTCACTTAGCCCATGTTGAAGGGCTTCAGGAAGAATAGAATCTTGAGTAGGTTTTTCCAGTAACACAGTCTGGATCGCTTCCCAAATCTACAATGCCACCTCATTTACTACTGAGACAATGCTGTAAGGAACTACAGTACGGACCACACTGACGGTTCCTGGAGTGACTGTGCCAGGTGTATAAAGCTGTAAGCAGTGGACAGTCATGAAGTCATACTGGACACACCTAACCATAACAAAGCCCGATGTCGGTAAGCTACGTGTGGAACAATCCAAAGATAAGACACATATGTTCATGGAAGAGACCTGGAGATATGGCTCAGTAGTAGAACACATGCTTAGGATGCAAGAGGCCTAGGCTTCACCCTCAGCATCAAAAACAAAACAAAAGAATTATTTTGTTGCCAGTGGACCTTGCATTCTTATTGAGACTGTCTGTTAATATAGACCACCAAAGAATCTTTTACTAGCACTAAACGAAGTAACAGTCCCCAGCTGCTTGTCTGTCCGAGAAGAAGCCCACCTGTAATCTGGACAAAACATAAAGCTGACCCTGTGTTGTAAAGTCATAGTCACAAAACTGCCAAGTGAGACCTACGACCTAGATTTCTGGAAAGTCTGAGTTTGGAAAGCTTAAATATAAAATATGACGAGAGAACCAATTTCTATTTTTAAAGGATCACTGGTTGAAGTTTATGTCACTGGATCTCCTATGTCAGCAGCTGCTTCAGTTGTTACCTGTAACACGTGTGCGCTCGCACACACACACATGCACACACACAAAGAGAGGGAGAAGAGGGCCAGAGAGCTCAATCCCAGAACATAAACAGAGGTGGAGAGAGGGACCCAAGCATACTAACCCATCCTCTGACCTGTACACACCATGGCGGCAGGTCTTTCTCAATTAGTAAGTTTTTAAAAAATTACTTTAAAAAGAAAATGAGACCGCTCAAGGATTAGAACAAAGCAGATGGTTCCAATTCTTATCTAGGACCCCTAAGATTACCTTGAGCTCCTGTGGAAGTGTGAGCCAACGGACTCCAGGGAGGCTGTCCAAAAGCACGGCACTGGCTGCATCGTACTGTTGAGCACCGGGGCTGGCGCTGAGATGCAACTTGTCAGGCTGAAGAGCTCGTTGAAAGAACAAGCTGAAGAAATGATCCAAGCGAGGGGTGTTCTCAACCTGGCAAAAGGCACTGAAGAAACAAGAGCTACTGTAGGTTGTTTTACTCTTTTGACTCTTTGTCTCTTTTGGGGGCCCGCCACCCAGCTCCCAAATAATCACACAAGGAGAATTAATTCTTACTTATAAATACCCACCCTTACTTAGCTTGGCTTATTTCTAGCCAGCTTTTCTTAAATTATCCCATCGACCTTTTGCCTCTGGACTTTTACCTTTTTTTATTTCTGACTATCTTACTTTCACTCTTACGCTGTGGCTGGCTGTGTGGCTGGGTGACTGACCCTTCTTTTCTCGCTCCTTGATCTTCTCCCAGATTTCTCCTCCTATTTATTCTTCTAGCCTGCCAGCCCCACCTATCCTTTCTCCTGCCTCGTTATTGGCCATTCAGCTCCTTATTAGACCAATCGGGGGTTTTAGACAGGCAAAGTAACACAGCTTCACAGAGTTAAACAAATGCAACATAAAAGACTGCAACACAGTTGGGCAGTGATGGCGCATACCTTTTATCCCAGCACTTGGGAGGCAGAGGCAGGCGGATCTCTGTGAGTTCGAGGCCAGCCTGGTCTACAAGAGCTAGTTCTAGGACAGGCTCCAAAGATACAGAGAAACCCTGTCTCATAAAAACCACACACACACATAAACAACACATCTTTGCACCATTAAACAAGTGATCCGCGGCATAAACAAATGTAACATATCTTAAATTAATATTCCACAACAAGGAGCTGGAAATGAGAGCAACCCGTGGAGAGGTCCATCACCTTCTGCAGTAGCTCAAGGGACGGGCTCCATTTCTGCATGGAAGCTCTCTTCCTCCCTGTTCCCTTAGTTACAGCCACTGTGGCGTGACTCAGGAAGAGGGTTAAGAAATACACTTTCTGTATTTAACAAGCCGACACCAGAGAAGAACTGCTGGGCCAACCCGGGGCGGGGGAGGGGTGTGTGTGGCATGTGCACAATAAAAAGGGCTGAAGCACACATTTCCTCCCTCTTTATCTTCCAACCATTTACAACTCCTAGGTCTTTCAAGTGATGGAGGATAATAGAGAGATTCTGACTCTGCAGGACAACAGATTTGGCTTTGAATCTTACTGGGCAGCTGTCACAAGACCAATCAACAGGGCCTCTCTCTGAGTTTTGGTTTTCAAGTCAAAACTGGGGTTAATATGATCCAACTCACCTGCAAATTACCTAGTACTCAGAACACACAACTTCCTATGGTGCTTACTACAAGTACACAGGAAACAGAAGAGAAGGAGCTAAGTTATTTTTCTCCTCAACTGAGGGCACAAGCACTGAAGGGAGGGAAGGAAGGAGAGAGGAAGGGGTAGAGAGAGGGAGGGGACTGGAGGGATTAAACAGCTGATTTTAGACATGCGAAAGCAATCCAGCATTAATCATGGCGATTCCTTGGAACAGCTCAGAAGGTGACACAAGGGCTGGCTTGTATCGTACCAAAGTAACAAGCACTGATTCATCCTGCAAGTATTTAAGTGTGTCCTTTGTTCCCATCCCTAGTCTCTTTGCTGGGAGTGCAGCAATAAAATCAAGACAAAAGACAATGAACTCTGGTGGAGCACACATTCGGATGGAATGAGGCAAGGGGATGATGGGAGCGTGGATGGGTGCTAGAACTGGTCATGTGTTTTATTTTAAAGAGAGGATCCTATGACATTGCCCAGGCTGGCCTAAGCTTGTGAGGGCACGTGTTCCTCCAGCCTCTCAAAGAGTTGGGACTATAGGTGCGCAACTTTGCACCCAGCCCGTTTGCTGTTTTAGAGTAAATGACTAAGATTAAAGACTCTGAGAAAAACCATGTAAGTTGCTATCCCAGAGTGAAGAAGACCCAGCAGGAGGGAAGAGTGCAGAGTCTGGGGTGGAGCAAATTTTGCCAATGTGTAAGGCATGGCATTGAGTGTAGCTTGGGATCTGATCAGATAGGTAGGTGAGTGGGACCCAGATAAAAATGTTGGTCATTCTATCTAACTGATTTGTGGAAATAAATTAATGTAGCAAGAATGATGCTGGCCATTGTAGTGCCCCGGGGCAGCTGTTGGGGGTGGGGACAATGCAAACACAGAGAGGAGGGGATGGAGCAATATGCACTTGAGACAGGCTGGGACTTGCTGATGGATTAGTGGGGATGGTGAACGGAAATAGGAAATAAAGCTGTAATGTGCTCATAACACTGACAGGAATGAGCTCAAAACTTTAAGATAATCACTAGGTCTTTGGACCTTTGAGAAAATCTTTTTCTAGAAAAAAAACTTAATTAAAAATTGCTGCAAAATGTCTACTAGTCACTGCATATATCCCCGCTGCTTCCTAAAGAACAGTCATATTCCCATAAGCTGTTTTCTTAGCTTGCCCTTCAAGTTCCTGCTTAAACAAGGAGAAATTAGTTAAATTTGTTGCAGCTACAGAGTTATTTTCATATCTACAGAAGGTGAAATCAGAAACTAGGTCCCTCTGCTCTCAACCTACTCTGTGGACCAAACAACAACTTCAGTAGTTTGCTGACGTGCATGAAATCCACTGCAGAAAGTAAATCTTTGATAATCTCCCAGTTTGTGGAAACAGCTCAACCGGGGCACAATACAGCAAAGTTTGCACTCTACTATAACTTTCAAAAGGCGATTAATAGTACAGTCTCATTCTTCATTGATTACAACCAAATTAGTAAATGGCAAAGGCACTGTGTCTGGACGACCAGCCTTTTGCACCTCAAATAATCACGTTGGGAGGGCTGTGCTTCCTCACAGGTTCTTGCAGTGGAGAATATGATGAACAGAATGATTGACATGACAGGAATCCATCCTCGATGCCCTGAGCACTGTGACAATGAAGTCTCACCACAGATAAGCAGAGGGATACCACCGTGTTTGGAAGAATGCATAAAAATTGTCTTTCAGTTTCTATTCTGGGGTACTCTGGTATGCAGAGCAGAGGTACCACACTTGAGGCCCCAGAAGTACTAGAACCTGCAGAAATTCCACTGGAGAAAAATGCTTCCCATTCACGATTCTGTGCATTTAAATGATTAACAGTTACCTCTATTTTTCCCCTTCAAGTCAATAAATATGTATCGCATTATATTATAAGGTTAATAACAATAATAACATTCTTGGCCAAAGTGCCAAGAATAAGCGATGGTTGAGTGCTTGGCCCTAAATGGGACATCTATGGGACATCTATGTCACAGCCCTCCCAACGTGATTCTAGGCCTTAGAATCAAAGGGAAGAATGGAAGAGTCAGAGCATGGAGGGACACATGCACAAAAAGACACCCGCTGGGGTACAACAGGACCACTGCACTTGTGAACTTATTACAGCTATGGCTGTCTGCACCGACCTTTATAAGACTGAATTCATAGACATTTTGTCGGAGATGGGGAGCGGCCCACAAGGAACTACTGGCCTGTAATGGTTTCTTCAGTGGTGTAGCCACTGAAAAGTTGCCCATGCTCCAGTAAATAATCCCTGGCAATGCTCATGCAGCAAACCTAATAACCCAGTGGGTCACGGGACAAATAAGATTGTGTGTGTGGCGGTGTGTGTGTGTGTGTGTGTTGGGAGGAGGGAGGGTCTCAGGAGAAGAGGAGGTGACAGAGGTAATGAAGAATGAGCACAACTAAAATCCACTGTGCAAACTTACCAACCTGCTAAAGGATAAAAAAATGGAAGAAGAGAAGCACAAAGTATGCCTGAAATAGATAAGCATATTCATGTTTTATGTAGAGTACACGAAGGAATACATACGGCACCTTAACATCTCATACAGTGTATCTCATTTCTACTAACTGTGCTTTGTTTGCTTATTTTGTTTTTTGAGACAAGGTCTATAACTCAGAGTGGCCTGGAAACTCCTTATGTAGCCTGCCTTGAACTTACAGCAATCCTCCTGCCTCAGATTCTCAAATGTCACGACTACAGATGTAAGCTACAATGCCCAGATAAATGCATATTTTTAATTAAATAAATGCATATTTTTAATTAAATTTTTGAATAAAGAAACATTTCAGGTTAGTGAGATAGCAAAGAAAACACAAACATTTACTTCAAATTTTAATCTTTGTATTCTACACAGAAATATGCTACATTTGACTCTAAAGAAATGAACAAGTGTATACTGGTTTATATATTGTAATACAGAATTTGTAGTAACCACGATATCCGGAACTAATTAGTAATCTCATGAATTTCCACATGGTACCTATTGGAATATACTAGGGAAAAAGCAATAGTATCATGGTTTCACTAAACCCAGGTGTGATGGTTCGCATCTATAGTCTCAGCACTTGGGGGGCTGAGGTAACAGGATCATGAGTTCTAGTCATCTGGGCTACGTAGTAAGGCCTGGGTCAGTCTGAGCTACACAGTGAGATTCTGCCTCAAAAAAATTAATTCATAATTGAATTTAATAAAAATTAAGAAAGAATAAAGAAAGAAAACACGAGGGAACTGTCACAAGAAAAAGAATGAACCAAACAACTTGCTTCTCAAGCAAGAGTCACTGCCAAGTACAGAGGAAGACACAGAACCAGGACCTGCCACTTGAGACAGAGCCCAGCAAAGCTCTTACCTGTCTAAAGAACCATACATGAACTTCAGAGTTTGGGCGGCATCTTCTATCATGTTCCTTAGCTGGGGAAGAGGAACTCTTAAGAGAAAATATGCAGTTACTCATTCACAACATAATTTAATGATACAGACCCCAAAGAAGCAAGATGTCCTTACATTAACATATTGGTACAATTTACTCAGCTGTGGGCAGAGCTGTAAAACTGCAACCAGAGAACGGTCACCTGAAGGCATGAAGTCACTTCAGCTTTTCAGAGTCACTGTTTTACTAAAGATATTGAACACCTGAGCAAAAAGCCCACTCCCCAAATTCTCCGGCATGAATAAACTCTAGGCATATGGGGTGGTGTGAAAGAAAATGGCCCCAATAGGGAGTGGCACTATTAGGAGGTGTGGCCTTGTTGGAGAAGGTGTGGCCTTGTTGGAGGAAGTGTGCCAATGTGGAGGCATGCTTTGAGGTCTCATATATGCGCAAGCTATACTTAGTGTGACAGTTTACTTCCTGTTGCTTGTGAATCAAGATGTCAGCTCCTTCTCTAGCACCATGTCTGCCTGCATGCTGCCTTGCTTCTTACCATGACAATAATGAATTAACCCTCTGAAACTGTCAGCCAGGCCCAATTAAATGTTTTCCTTTATAAAAGTTGCCATGGTCATGGTGTTTTCTCATAGTAACAAAAACACTAAGACAGAAGTTGGTACCAGGGACTGCAGTATTGCTGTGATAGGCCCGACCATGCTTTTAAGTTAGCAAGCCGTGGAATGCTTTGAGCACAGCTTAATGGACCTTACCAGTAGGGGCATGGAAGACAGAGGTGCCCAGGGTTGAACTGTGGGTTCTGACTCAAGAGGTTTCAAGGAAAAGAATTTTAGTATGCTGCCTAGAGATGGTTCTTGTGATATTTTTGGTGAAGAATGTGGCTGCTTTTTGTCCTTGTCAGAAAAGTCTGCCTCAGGCTAACGTGAAGAGTTTTGGATTAATTTCATAGGCAGAGGAAATCTCAAAACAACCTAGTGCAGACTCTGTTGTAAGGTTGTAGTGTTGACTCTTATGAAGATTTATAATGAAAAGGAGAAACTGAGCAAGAAAAATACAAAATGTACAATTTGAGGAGGAAAGGGGCACCAGGAAGTGGGATGGAGCTAAACTTTGTATTCAAGAAGATAAACTGATTAAGAAATGAGATAAAAATAAAAATAAAAAAGAAATGAAATAAAGGGAATGGCGCCCTCAGGGGAAGACCCCACCCAGCTATACTTACACCTCGTGAAAAAGAATTAAAAAAAATAACTTAGGTCCAGGAATGGTGACACATGTCTTTATTTCTAGCACTCTGGAGACAGAGGCAAGCAGAGGTCTAAATTCAAAGCCAGTCTGGTCTACAGAACGTTTCGGGACAGTCAAGCTTAGGCAGTAAAAGAAACTATTGAAAACAGAAAGCTAGTGAAGATGTAACTGAATTAGGGAGCCATGTTCCAGCCCCAGCAAACAGAACTTGGCAGCTTCTGCCATGTGGTTCTGGCTTTAGAATCAAGAGTAGAAGAAAGGAGTTATGGAATCTTCTCCCCTACTAAGGAAAGCCGCTGAGGCCAGGCGTATGTCAGGGGTGTCCCTGAAGGGAGACTAGAGAGGCCATTGTGTGAAGCTGTGAGGTGAAGCCTGGGATGCCTTGAAGACACAAGATGCTGGAGATGCCAGAGCTGAGGGATAACCACTGAGGAAGGCTGCAGACAGGGAGTGGATCTAGCCCAAGAGAAAGAAGTGTGTTGCAGTCAGCAAAGCTGAAAGGAGTTGGAGATCTGAAGAGTGTTTTTGACATCACACATGGAGATGCAGAGTTTGGAGTTTGCCCAGAAGGGTTTTTGGTTTTGCTCTGGTCCAGTATTTCCTCACTATACTTCCTTCCCTATGTTTTGGAATGGTAATGTATATCATGTGGCATTATATGCTGGAAGTATGTAATCTGCTTTTTGATTTTGATTTTTTCACAGGGGGATTATAGTTAAGAGACCGCCATGTGTCTCAGAAGAAATTTTAGACGTTGAAACCAAGTTGAGACTGTTATAGACTATGATGATTTTTGAAGTTGGACTGAATGCTACGCCTGTGTAGGCTGTACTGACAGCCCCCCAAAACACAGGTATCTACTTCCCCAGTGCAGCACATTGGAATCATGAAGCAGCATGAGGAGTTTTCTTTTTGATAAAAGAGGCATAATTTAATGAGACAGGCTTTGTTACCATCATTTTACTTTTTGTTGCTGTTGTTACCATAGTTTCAGAAATGTGTTTTTAAAGGTAAACAATAAAAATTTCAACTCACTCTTCAGCAGGCAGGCCAATTAACAACAACTTGTCAGACTCCTTCAAGAAAGCAACGTGAATTTGTTTCCCATTTAAATGGAGGGATGAGCTAAGAAAAACATAAAATCAAAATGTGGTTAGAGTAACTTTTATGAAGATATAAAAATATCCTTAAAAGGTTACACATGGTATAATTTAAGAACCGAATTGCTTAATAAGCAAATTTCTTGGCACATACCTAACTACCACACAGAAAAGGCAGGGGTTGTGCAGCAACAAAAACATATTTGGAATTATTTCCAAACCCCCAGGACACACAAAAGCAGAATCATCACATGCCTACAACCCTGCCTTCAAGAGGCTGAGGCAGAAGGATTGCTGTGATTTCAAATCCAGCTTGAGTACAATAGTTCCAGGACAGCAGGGCTACACAGTGAGACCCTCCCTGTCTCAAATTGGGGTGTGTGAGAAATGTTTTGTTGTCGTTAAGTAGCTACATATGGTTTAGTTTGGTTTTTTTTTTTTTAAATGACTGCTTCCACTAGCTCACTAATTCCACAGAGACTTTGTGATTGTCCATGTATGGACATGACTACTTAGGAGATTACAAAGAAAAGAAAACAGTGATCCTAGCTAAAAGATGACAGCCCAACACTATGAGACGTGGGCATAGGAGCAAGTGATGAAACCGGAGTCACATGCACATCTTGCTCGATGGAACTCCAGGACAGGGCATGTGCACAGTGTGTGACGGACACAGAGGGAACGCTTCTGTCAGCTGTGACGTGCGTGCATTTCAAGCATGTGCAGTTTACTCTTAATTATACTTCATGCAGCTGTAAACAATTAGGTAACTTCTGAAAAGTTACAACAACCAACAATGGAAATACAGAGAGCACAAGTGTGCGCTGCTTTAAATAAGAACTATTAAAAATTTTTTTTCAAAACTATTATTTTTATCTTAAAGTTTAAAGGCACATATACTTTTAGGCAAATATTAGCCTCTTTTATACCATACTAGCATTATTAAAATTTTTAAAAAGAATATGCGACAAGACACATATTGTTAGGGAACTCTGAAAATAACATTGCACATTCATTGTTTCCTCAAAAAGGTTTTCCTAGAAATCGTTATTTATTTATCATTACTAACAAGATCTAACTATTAAGTAAAATGACATCTAACCTACACAGCAGAGAAAAACAAAGAACAAACCTACATGAAAAACCTTAAATTTAAAACAAAACAAAACCAGAAAACAAACAAACACAAATTAAAATGTTAGTGTAGGAGCTGGCACGATGGCTCGGTAGTTAAGAACAGGTGGCGCCCTCTGGAAGACAAGCTTTGTTCCCAGCACCCATGTCAAGTTCACATGGGTGTTTCTAACTCCAGAGTCAAGGAATTAGATGCACTTACATTTATGTACTCAAACTACCCCAACTCACACACACAATTAAAAACAATTTTTTAAAAAGCAAATGAACATTCATCTTATGGTTATATTCATTTGAAATGTCTCCTGCAAAGATCTCTACAGACAAGGCTAGCAAGCCAATGGGTGCCTGAGCCGTGAGCAGTGTACGGGCTGACAGCTGAGAGGCACAGGGTTCCCTTTTAAGGTGATAAAAATGTTCTGACATTGACCATGGCCAATCTATGAATATGCTTGAATATTTACTTGAGTACTTTTTTAAAAAGAGAGTTATTTGTTTTTATTTTATATATGCATGGTTGCTTTCCCTCCATGTATATCTGTACCATGCACATGCCTGGTACCCACAGAAGCCATAAAAGGGTGCTTGTATATCCATACCATGCACATGCCTGGTACCCACAGAAGCCATAAAAGGGTGCTAGATCCCCCTGAAACTGAAATTACAGATGCTTTGGGATACCAGGTTGAGTGCTGGGAACCAAACCCAGGTCCTCTGGAAGAGCAGCCAGTGCTCTTAACCTCTGAGTCATCTCTCCAGCCGCTACATGTACACTTTTCAGAATGGGTAAATTGTATGATTTATGGACTATAGTTAAGCAAAGCTGTTAAAAAATAATTAAAAGAGAGGTTGGGGCCATAGCTCAGTGGTATATAGCACTTAACGGACCGGCATGAGTTCCTTGTTTGGATCCTTGCAATGAATGAATGAATGAATGAATGAATGAATGAGGAATAAATAGAAATCCGACAAGCTGATTTTATAAATATAAATTTATGTATTAAATAAAGTCTCAAGTACCAATGTATTCAAATATATAATCAATATATCTGTATGTTAAAAAGTCAAAGATTTATGCCTAAATTTTATTTAGGGAAACAAGTAAATTCTCCCCATTATTTTTTACACCCCATATCTTCTAAAACTTTTAAGTATAATTTCTACCAGGAGATGGGAAAAAAGTTACAATCTGGGATATCTAACCTCATATTTTATCAGTAATATGGGAGCTGTTAAAACTTGAACTAACCTTTTTACATGAATTTTAGATTATTGAAATACTAAAGTAGAAAAATAGCAATAATTTATTTTATGACAAACCAAACTCAAAAGCTCTGAGCCCTTCATCCCCTAACTTAACCATGGTATCAAAGTTAGGCCTGGCAAATACTGTGGCTGAGGAGTTCCCCTCTCCTCCCCTTCTTCTCTCTCCCCTCTCCTTTCTTCTTCCCTTGGTGATACAGATGGACCCAAGGCCGTGTGCAGGGTGCTAACAGCGCCACCACTGCAGGACAATCCAGTTCGGATTTCTGCCCTTTCATCACTAAATAAACTTTACATGACACTGAGTTCTGAATAGTCCTCCTACAGAACAGTCTATAATTCTCCATTGTTACTGTAAAATCAGAGTATTTTCTAACCACGTGAAAAATTGAGCATCTTGCTTAGTGAGTTGACAACCACAATAAAAACATAAGGAAGTCAAGAGTCAAGATACACAATAATGTAATGTTTAAAAGATAACACTTTCTTTTAAAGTAATTACGTGTGTGTGTGTGTGTGTGTGTGTGTGTGTGTTGTACACGTGTGTGCATGTGGCATGTGTACCATGAGTGTGGAGGCTGTGGGACAACATGTAGGAGTCTGTTCTCTCAATCCATTTGGTCCCAGGAATTGAACTCAGGTTGACAGGGTTGACAGGCTGACGGCAAGCGCCTTTACCTATGAGCCATTTTGCCAACTCAAAGACGACATTGTCATGAAGAATTGTAACTATGGGTCAATAGCCAACTCTGTTAATTAATGATCCTGGCAAATCCCTGACTTATAGCTGAATTAAAAACATACACTCCAGATAAAAGAAATGTTTAGCTGAAACAGCTGCACCGCTGTCCTCCCCACAGTGGACTCTGCCACAGACAGGAATCGGTTTATCATAGATTACAACGATGAGAAGTGAAGAAAGACTAAAACATTGTTACCTAGTAACTGGCGTCCCAGTCACACTTTCCAACATGTCACAGAGGGTGAGAAAAATCCCCCTCACACTCTTGAGTTTCTGAGAGGCTTCAGACACTGGGTAATGGTACAGAATTTCCTGCTGTTAGGGGAAGAACAGACGATGAGCTCTCAGATGCTCCAACCAACATTAGTCCTGAAAGTTCAGACACTGTACAAAGAACAGAATGGGGATCCTTTCAGCTACAGTAAAAGTCTCATTCAGACCCAAGGGCAGAACTATGTCTGGAGTGTTAACACTTCAACAAGCATTTCAAATGCTACACTTGAAAGTGAGTTTGGAGACTACACTGCCCAGGAGACCAAGCTACACAATTACAATTATTATCGATTTCAAATAGTGTTTTAAGCTTTAAACTCCATGCGTTACTCCTAGGAATATTTTAACTTCTTTCATGCTGAATCTTAAAAGATAATCATTATTTTTAGTGATATTACTAGATATTTACTTGATTACATTTACAAAGTGAGAATGCAAAACTGAAGAAGTATAAATAGGAAGAAAAAGTATCACAAGATTATAAAATCTCTAACTTAAATATGGGAGCGTTTAAACGGCATAAATTAATCTATATGAAAGGGCACCTTTTATTTTAAATTGTGGAAAACACTAATTTACATGATAGTTTAGAAAATGGCTACTATTTTTCTGTTTTCAATGAGAACCTGTTTCTAAGAAACAGAGAGCTTTAATGAAAGTAAAATAATGAATCTCTAAGTAGGGCCTGAAGTGTGCTGACCTCCTAAAACATCAGGGACCTGCAGTGTGCTGATCTCCTAAAACCTCAGGCAGCTTGAGCCTCACTTTCTGCTAACATTTAGGCAACATCTAGTTTTCTCACATGACAAGTTAAAAGCCGTCAAAATTAAAACTTCTAGATAGAAATCATGAAGAATTCAGAGTAACTTCCAATTACTCTAATGGCTATAATTGCTACAACAGAAAGTCCTAACTCCTCAAATATACTGGCCAAGCTTTTCCTTGGTTCTGTGTCTAAAGACTGCTAAACATCTATATGAGAAATAGTTATGTGGTACAGTGTCCGTGTATTCGCAATTTTCACATTATCACAGATACGATGATGATACACTGTGCAACCTACTTTGTATACCATCTTATATATGTAAATTATTCTATATATGCTATGGGATATGCTTGCCAAATACCACTGTATTATGATTCAAATTTATTGCAATTTTCATTATGAAAATACCTAAAACATATTTTATTATAATTTTATTAATGCTAGAAATTAAGTCAAACATGAATTAAAATCTGTGATGTTGACTTAATAAATTTAAACCTTGTCCACAAAAATACTTCCATTCTATTTTGTCAAAATACCAAACGCTGTTTTAAACAGTCTTTGATCAGCATTTTAGAAGTCTCCACCTTGTGATCCTTGCATTCCAAATCTTTTTAACTGGAGACAAGCTCTGTATCAATTATGTAACTCTCAGAGAAAGAAATGACCCTATGACATTTCATTGTAAAGAAACATAGTAGAGAAAAAAAGAGGCCATTTAAGGACGTCTCCATAGGAGTCTTAAAAGCCCTGGTATTGAGGGGCTGGCAAGCCCTGCAGCGCCCAGCCAATTTAATTAGCCGTATTTTTAAAGCCCTTGTTAGTAGCTTGCACTTACAGAAGCTTCCACTCTGCGTGGTAAAAATAAAGAGCCTCTCCTAATTACGATATTGCTACAGAACTGGCCACAGACAGCAACCTATTTATTTGTGAGGCATTCCCACACTTTCCCAGAGAAAGTCAGACACGATGACATGTGGGCTGGAAAGGTTCAGGACAGTACCCTCAAAACTTGGGAGGATTCAAAAATAAATGCTTAAATGGCTCATTTGTTCTAAAGATACAAGGAGCCAGCAAGATGTAAGAAACTAGAATTATTAACACTGGATGTCTACATTTTCAGAAAAAATGCCAAGTAGTACATATACAATTAATTTCATCTTTACCATTTCAATTTTTATTAGACAGACAGAAAACAACACAAGGACATGCATATTTCATATAACAAAATGCAAAAGGAAGCTTTGGGGGGTTTCATTCCCCATCGCTTAGAAGAGCTGAAAAGCGCATGCCCTTTTCTCTTAGTGGCTTGAAAACCCTGGTGATCTAGAGTACGTACACCAGCAGAACATGCACTGTATAGAGAACAGCAATAAGAGACAGCTAATCCCCTCCCATTCCTTCCCCAAGTCTGCATAAGCTGAGCAGGACAGCCGGTCCCCTCCTTCTGCAGCAGAGGGAGCAGACACTCACCTCCTCCTTGGAAACCTCTGACTGGAGCTGCAGTGTGAGGAACATGGTGATAAGTGGAGCATCCAGGGTACTGTGCTGGGTACCATCGGCCTCTGACCCGCACAGAAGTTTCACCAAATCGTTCGTGCTCGACTGTGGCTTTTTCTTTTTTGGTTGGGTTGTTTCCTTTTTCACCGCGTAGGCATTTTCAAATGTCAGCTTTACCTGAAAAACATAAAACAAAATGTTTGATGTTTCAACAAGACAAATAACAGGTGCATTTTTTTTAAACAAAGAAAGACATGTGTGGACATATATAGTCAGGAATGAACATGAGGAGATGGCACCTCAGGGCTAATGGTGAGGACAGGGAGTTCACTTATATCTGTACCTAACTCCTTTCACAGTGGTGGGTACACACACACACACACACACACGCACGCACGCATGTACGCACGCACGTATGCACGCATGCACGCACGAGCATGTACGTGTATGTGTGTTTGTATATATACATATAAAAACATATATATATATATAAAATTACAAATGTTTGAGTGAAAAATACAATGCTCCAAATGAAAATTTATTCATATAAATGCAGTCACTGACTACACAAAGACATACACAGAAGAGTGGAAATCATATCGTTTGAGTACACAATAGTCACTGTACATCTTTGATGCAAATAGCACTGACTCACAGAGAAAGTTAAGATGGAGAGCCCGGGGTCAAGGGTAACCTTACACACTGGGAGTTGCCCTTCCTTCCAAAAGGGACAGGTTTCAAATATTCTTCTCACAGACGGTCTTTGTAGCCCTTTAAAGAAGGGCTAAAGATAGTGCTAGCGAACAAATAACCACTCGCATTTGGGACTCTGCACCACCAGGATTATCTGTCAGTTTTATCAGGAGAGTTTTAATTTCACAGCCTGATGTCAAGATTGGTCAGAATCCAGAATGCGGCTGTTTTCCAGCTGCTGACAGGCACCCCTCCTTGAAAACGGAGACACTTGCGCAGTGCCAGCTGGCCGGAGACAACCCGCTCATCTCAAAGACACACCAGCATGAGTATATAATGAACGCTGAACAACGAGGGCATCGTCATAAGCTCAGGAGCCACACGGTGCTCCAGATGTTTATATTCTAAAAATGCTCTTTTAAGGGAATAATACACAAAGTTTTAAATTTGGATACAAATGATGCTTTTCAAAGTAAGAGTAAGCCGGGCGTGATGGTCGTTCCCCTTAATCCCTGCAGGTGCAGGTGGACCTCTGTAAATTCAAGGTTACCCTGGTATATACAGGAAGCTCCAGGCCAGCCATGACTGTACAATGATACTCTGCCTCTAATTAATTAACTAATTAATTAATGATTGTTCAAGAATAAATAAATATACCCAATGCTTGAAAGCAGGTAACATTGTATTAAGACTGCAAGTTATATTTGAGGAAAATACATAAAGACTAAAATCTATACTAAATAATTACTATTTTAATAATTTATTATAAGATGTACAATTCTAATTCTAAATATAAGTACTAATACGTTATGATCATTTTTAAAAACAACTTTTATATACTTTTGTATATGTGTGTATATGTATATATATATATAAATGTATGTGTATGTGTGTGTATATATATATAAAACCACATAACCTTAACCTACCTACCCAAATGTTATAGGCATTATATTGTAAAACAAAACATGTTGAAAAAATCTTCCAAAAGAGAAAAAATATGTATCAGGTATTTCTTGTTGGCAAGGAGTGTTTGGGGTCATATTCACTTTTGCTTATCTGGAGCTGGTAGCAACTTTTACTGAAGTGAATTAAGTTAGACACCTATCTTTCCTAAATCTCAGGATTTACTGTATAAGCAAGTTTCTATTGATTTGAAAGTGTCTCTCAAAAATTCACAGGGTAAAGGCATGGCCAGGGTATAGTGCTAATGGGAGGCTGGCAGGTCTCCATGTAAGAGGGGGCATGCCCTAGAGGGAACTGTGGGAGCCTGACCCCTCTTCCTCTTTCTCTTTTATTTACTGGTCTTGGGGTGAACATTTCTGCCTCACTTGCTCCCCAACATTTCCATGTGGCACTCCCAGTAAAGGCTTCAAGATAAGGGGCTCATCTCATGGCCAGTCTTCACCGTCACCTTGACTAGATTTAGAATCACCTAGGAGACACATACGGGCCATGTTTGTGAAGTTGTTTCCAGAGTTTACTGAGGGGAGGACTCACCCTGCATGTGGGCAGCACCATACCATGGGATGGTGTCCCAGACTGAACAAAAGGGAAAAAATGAAAAACAGCTGAGCACCCACATTCATCTTTCTTAGTGGTCTGCCCAGACAGGAAGAGTTTCCTTCACATGCTCCAGCAGCCATGACCTCTGCCACGTGTTTCCGCTATGGTACCAGGCTTTTTCTTTAACCAGCTCCTAAATCATGACCTGGAGACTTCTTATTAGTTGTCAGTGCTTGGCCTTAGCTCTGATTTTAATCTGTTTCTCTTTATCTATGTTTTGCCTCGGATTTTTTTTTTTTATCTTTCTTTCTGTATCTGTGTCTGCTGGCAGGCAGCTGCCCGGCTGGCCCAGACCTCTCCCTTTCTTTCTACCTTGCTCTCTCCTCTCTTCTTCCTATATTTCTCCTCCTACTTATTCTCTTTGCCTAAAAACTCCACCTATCTCTCTACTGCCTAGCTATTGGCCATTCAACTTTTCATCAGACCAATCAGGTGCCTTAGGCGGGCAAAGTGAAACAAATACAACACATCTTTACACAATTACACAAACACAGCACAAACAAATGTGACACATCTTTACATCATTACCAAAGGCATCAGAAACAAAAGTAACACACCTTCCCAAGGTTAAAATAAAATTCTGAAAGATAAACAAATGTAACACATCTTTGCCTAGTTAAAATAATATTCTACAACATTTCCCCCCTTCCAAACTAAGAGCCAACATAAACTTCCCCTCTCATATGTAGTATTATGTCAGGTATTTGGTACCAACTATGAGATAAGTAACAAACAGACCTGATCACAAACTAGATCCTCTAAAACTACAAGCCAGAATAAGCTTTTCTCCGTAAGTCAGCCAATTCAGGTATTTATTACAGTGACAGATGCTAACCTACATGTAGCAAAGAAAGGGTTTAAAATCATCTAGATGTGCATGTCGCTAGCAAAATTGAAGTGAGCCAAGACTAACAGGAAATTACATAGACAGCAGGAAGGGGAAAATTTCAAAGCAGAAAGCACAGTGTCTACAGAATTTTTTCAAACATATTTTCTGTCAACACAATATGGATGAAAATAACATAATTAAAGAAAGAGTTGGGAGAATATGGTTTTAAGAATTATCATCTTAGATGTGAAAATGAATATTTGGGGCCTGTGAGATGGCTCTGTGGGTAAAGGCACTTGCTTCCATGATGATAACCTGAGTTTGATCCTGACTCACATGATAGGAGGAGAGTCAACCCCTGGGAGTTGTCCTCTAACCTCCTCCCCAGAAGTGTGTCTAATAAATAAATGTTACAAAAATAATACTTGCTGTGAGATTCTGACACAGACAGGCTACACAGAAGATGGCAGTTATTCTGGGGGAGGGGGTACTGGAGGATCCACAGAAAGGGAACTCAGAGAAAGAGCCATGGCTCATACCAGGAGGGCATCTTCTGCAGAGGAGGTTCTTGTGGTTGGGAAGGTTTAAAGACTGGGTGTGATAACTAAAAACTGACAACGGGAAATGAGCTGATGAACTGAACAGTCGCTAATTAGACTGTGAGAAGCAGCAGTGACCTCAAATTTGATACTACTTTGCTATGCTTGTGGACAATGGCATGTGTGCTTTAAAACTAACTTTATATTTTGCAAATGCTATTACCTATTTTCTTTTCTTCTTTTTTTTTTGGTTTGTTTTGAGATGAGGTTTCTCTGTGTAGCTTTTGGAGCCTATCCTGGAACTCGCTCTGCAGGCCAGGCTGGCCTTGAACTCACAGAGATCTGCCTGCCTCTGCCGCTTGAGTGTGCTGGGATGAAAGGCCTGCACCACCACCACCCAGCCTCCATTACCTATTTTCTGGTGCAAGCACCTTTTCACCTTGCCATGAAACAAACCCAAACAAAAACATACTCCATGGAATTGTTCATTAATGTCCTCCATTGGACAGTGCTAGCACCATCTTGATTTAAGAAAAGTTGGTTCCATCATAAGAAGATAATTACATTTCAGAAGGACGTTCTGAAGTCCTATATGATAAGCAACCATAAATCCTGAGCTCAGTTGCCTTGACAACATGATAAGGTCTAACACGTAACTAAAGAGATAAGCACTAATTTTTAAAAGATAGGTATTAAGGGCACGACATGGTTATAGGGATAAACTCTTATTGAGCAATATCTAATAAGTCTCGTTTGCAATGCCTTTTAGTTTCCTGTTGTTCTTCCACAGACTTTAATATGCAATCAACTTCAGGATCCCACCTTTCCTGCCTCCTCACTTGTGCAACTTGCCCAACCTTTTCTCATCCTTTCCAGGCTCAGTGATGATGCCCTGGTTCCCTTGGGTCCAGGGATGTGATTTCTATAACCCGTCACCTCCAAAGTCTTGCGGCCTTGGTTATCTCCTCCCCACTTCTGTCTTCAACCCATGCTACCTAAGAAGCAATTTTTATCCCTATCAAATCCCCTCTTCCCACTTTAGTTAGAACCCTCTTTGCAGGGGCATACTGTAGGGTGGTGAAGACCCAATGCCACAGCAGAGCTGGCCTGCCTTTTACCTGTGAATCAATAGCTTCCCAGCTCTCTGCTGCCTTATTCTTCCTCTTTCAGCTGGCAGCTGGCAGGTGCTTTCAAAATGCCTCATGAATAAGGCTCAAGGAATTAGTCTAATTGGCTCAGCAAATTCTCTCTCCTCCAGACTCCTCTCCTTTTGAGCAATCTCACTGAGTGGCTGAAGGTAAAGCTTGGAATGCTCCTGGATCTCTAAATCTGAAATACTGTAAAATTTCAGACTTTCTGAGCATCAGTGTGGTGTTTTATAAGTTTCAGATTTTTGAGTATTCAGGGCTTCAAGTTGTTCTGCAAAGGGAGGGTCCCAATTTAAATCTCTCTCTCTCTCTCTCTCTCTCTCTCTCTCTCTCTCTCTCTCTCTCTCTCCTCTTTCCCCTCCCTCCCTCTCTTCCCTGCCCAGCACTCACCCACTCACTTCTGGCTGCAAGCATTTTAGGTAAGGGATACTCAGCCACTACTACTATCTAAAAAATTACAAGCCCAGATTTCCCCAGTCATCCAGTATAGCTCTTCCTCCTTCAATCCAATTCAAATTCAAGGACTGCCCGCTGCATTGAATGCAGGCTGTGGTAGTTTGAATGGAACTGACCCCCATAAGTTCACAGGGAGCAGCATTATTTGGAGGTGTGGCTTTGTTGGAGTAGTTGTGGTCTTGTTGGAGGAAGTGTGTCACTGTGGAGGTGGGCTTGAGGGCTCAAGTCACACCCAAAGTCTCAGTCCCATTTCCTGTTGCCTGCCAATCAAGATGTAGGACTCAGCTCCAGCACCAGGGCTGCCTGCATGCCTTTACATCCCACCATGATGCTAATGGACTAAATCTCTGAAACTGTAAGCAGCCACCCCATTAAACTTTTTATAAGAGTTGCCGTGGTCATGGTGTCTCTTCACAGCAATAGAAATCCTAATTCATAGTCACACACGGTTCAGTCTGTTTTAATGTGTAGGAGTTCTCCAGCCATTTTTCATGATGCGCATGCATGCGTGTGTGTGTGCATGTGTGTGTGCTGGGCTTTGTAAGCCAGGGCCTTACACATGCTAAGCACACACTCTACCACAGCCCAACACCATCATAATATTAACATTTTTGAAGCATCTAGAAAAACAAAAAACAAAAACACAAAACTGTTGTGGAATGTTAAAATGGGCTCTGCCTCTGTATTTTATGTCAGCATTCACCAGTGGAGCTGGAACTGGATTCGAAGACTTCCCTTTAGATGCCCTCTGATTACAGTTGAGGAAAGCTGATCTGGACTCTGTGAGGTGTTACATGGAGGTCTGATCTGTTCTCCCAGTGTCTTTCTTCCTGTTACACTGTCTCGAAGGCCACTGTCTGATGGAGAACAAGAAGCGATAGACCTCACTATACTGAGTGGATTTTTATGATGTCACTGCTCGGCATGCCCAGGATTAAAGTCTCTAGTGGAATTACTTATAAATCTGCGCTCTCTTTTCCTTTCGTTACTGGAGGGACTGTTCCGCACATGCCACACCTTGGACAGGTCTACCTCAGTTGGGTCTTGCCCACCAAGACACCAGAAGCACACAGGTTGAGAGGAAAAGGAAGGACTATGCTTTGGGTTAGCCTGCAGTCTGGTACTTTGAGTAACTGATTCTGCAGCTTTGGGGGAATCACTAAGCCGTTCCTAAATTCTCTCTTTTGTAGGATCTCATCATCCAGTCTAGTCCTGCTCACAATCCTCCTGCCTCAGCCCCCTGGGAGCTCCAGATTCCTTTTCATTATGTATAAAATAGGACCACCAACCACTGGTATGTCTCATGGTAGTTGATCGTGTTCCACACTCATGCACACGCACTCAGCTCTAATTTGACTGGGGGCAGGGGGATGAAGTCAGGAAAGGGATACACTGGGTGATGACTGGAAGGAGAGGAGATGGACATTGGACAGGACAAAACGTACTGTATTTATCCATGGAATTATTAAAGAATAAATTTTTTTAGCTAAGCGATTTTTGAAAGTAGTAGTCTGTTCTGTAACATCTACACCTGATGGCAGCTCAGGAGCCTGGGGAACTGATGTAACGAAGTTCTGAGAAATGGGCTAGAAAAGCCTGTGTAGACTCTGAGCAGCTCAGGTGGGGAGTTCTGCTAAGGGCTTAGAAAATCACACGGCTGACAGAAATACAAAATGCATTTTACCTATGTACTGAAACTGTGAACCTCAATTTAAAGGTGACAGAAACTTAATCTAACAGGAAATCTCAAGGCCACATGGCATTCAGACTGTGGCATTGTGCTATTTGCAAAGTGAGAATGAGGAGCAGGAAACAGGACAGAAACATTTGAAAAACTTATATTTTAGCCAGAAATGGGGTATGTTTAAAGTTGCTGCCAGTAGATATGTAGAGACAGGCACTGTTAAAAAGAGACCAAGGACTCTGCACTGGGACAGTAGGAAAGATATTCAGAGGGCAGCCAGTAATTGACCAGGACTCCCTTCACGTCCACATCCTACCCCCAGCTCAAAAGTGTTAACATTATAATTCTTTTTCAAGAGGACACTTCTGAAAACCCAGATTGTACAGGCATGTTTAGGGTTGTTTCTCCAGAATTATTCTTCTTCTTCTTCTTCTTCTTCTTCTTCTTCTTCTTCTTCTTCTTCTTCTTCTTCTTCTTCTTCTTCTTCTTCTTCTTCTTCTTCTTCTTCTTCTTCTTCTTCCTCCTCCTCCTCCTCCTCCTCCTCCTCCTCCTCCTTCTCCTCCTCCTCCTCTTCCTCCTCCTTCTTCTTCTTTAAAGATTTATTTATTTATTACATATACAGTGGTCTGCTTGCATGTATACTTGCAGGCCAGAAGAGGGCAACAGATCTCATTACAGATGGTTGTGAGCCACCATGTGGTTGCTGGGAATTGAACTCAGGACCTCTGGAAAAGCAGCCAGTGCTCTTAACCACTAAGCCATCTCTCCAGCTCCCTTCCAGAATTCTTTATCTTGTTCAACTGGTCAGGCACTCAGGAACCACTGCAGCCAAGGCTCACGTGATTTTGACAAGTGGCAGATGATGTGATGCTGGTTTCACAGGCATGCAGAATGCGAGAGTTGTAGGGCCCTGGAGGCTTCAAACAACATTTCAAAGAAAAGCGTGGGCTGTACAGAGTGTGGCAAGTTCAAAGTCTCTGTAGGCAGCTCCCGAGAGTCATGTGTGAGTCTTGTGTGAAAGCTATGAGAGTGAAGTTGAAGCTGAAAGGGAAAACCTAGAAAGTCAGAGAGGACAGGAACATGGGGCATTGGCGAAGAGAAGCTGCAGAGGCAAGCAGAGCCAGCCTAAGATGACTGCCATATGGGCTGCAGCCAGCAAGGCCACAGAGGCAGGACCGCCAAGGCCTCTGGAGTACATGCCATGCTACTGTATACCCCAGGTGGCAGGCAGGCTGCTCAGTTTTGGTCTTGCTTAGGTCTGGTTCTTCCCCCTTTTCCTGTTTCTTCTTATGTAACGAGAATGCTTACGGTATTACCTGGGAAACAAGCATTTTAGTTTCATTTTGATGGAGGTTCACAGCTGAGTTCTCATTGTCTTGAGGAGTCTGTGGGCTCAGGAGGCTTTTAAGCAATGAGGAAGTGTTAAAGCTTTGGAAACTCTTGGAGATGGGCTAAATGCATTTTTATCGTAATATGGGCACACGTCTGTGAATCCGGGATATGAAGTTATTTGTGGGTCTTAAATGCTTCCTCGATACCCACACACTAAAGACTTGGCTGCCAGCATTTGGCACTACTGGAAGGTGGTGGAGCCTTTAAGGGCATGGAAAGAGGTGAGGTCACTGCAAGAATGCTCTTGGCAAAGATGTTTGGACCTAGCACAATCCTGTCTCTTTATTTGCTCCCTGGCTATCAGGAAGTGAGCGACTCTGTTCCAGTACAACAAAGCTCTGCCTTCCTCATGGCAGCCTCCCCCCAAAACAGGCATCTGACCACAGACTGAAATCTCTGAAACCGTGAACCAAGATACCCTTTCCACCTTCAAAGTTGCCTTCTTCAGGCACTCCGTCATGGTGATAGAGAGTTGGAGGGAAACCCCAGCAGTGCCTGCCATTGCCTGATGTCCACAGAGCTGTTTCTACTCTCCGCCGGCCTCCATAAACTCCCAGGGTACACGGCCTCAGAGAACACGCTAAGTTAGGGTTAACATAAACAAAGCCATATTGAGAAACAACAAACCTTCCAGCTGGGATTGTGGCACACACACTTCATCTGAGCACTTGAGAGGCAGAGGCAGGCAGATCTCTGTGAGCTCCAGACAACTGTGGCTACATAGAAAGATTCAAAAAACCAAAAACTAAACAAAAACTTATATAATATGAGAGATTATCAGTCAGAGAATATAAAGTCCACAGCTTATTTATTTACTTATTTACTTTTTGAGACAGGGTCTCTCTACATAGTCCTGGCTGCCCTGGAACTATGATGATCAGGCTGGCCTTGAATTTACACACCTGCCTCTGGCTCCTGAGTGCTGGGATTAAAGGGGTGCACCCCCATGCCTGGACACGGCTTTTAAGGGGCTCTTTTCAGAGCTATGCTGCCATTGACACACATGGGTGCTCTAAGAGTAAGCTGGCAATCGTGTTTACTTTCATTACTGCCGCTGTTTTCTCTACTTGTGCTGTTTTATTTGTAGGTCTCCCTGTCCTTTTAGAACGGTGTCCCAAAGCTAAGTATCAGCAAGAGGCGAGGCTGCCCTCGGTGCTCAGGCTTCAGTGCCGCTCACCGTTACCCGGGAGATAATCTCAGCATCTTAGAAAGGAACTAGCACAGAGTAGATGTACTTTAGGCAACACCGTATGCAATATGGAAGGGGATGGCCACACCTGCATTGGTCCAGGGATGCAAGACAGAACTCTCTCTATGTTTTCAGAAGTCACATCTACATCATTCACGGCAACAAGGACATCGCCTAAAAAGAGAAAAACAGAAGACAACTGGGTGAATATCCCAAACCGAAAAGTCCTGGACTCGCGACACAAGGAAACAGCTGTCCAGATTACCACAAGGGCCTAGTGGAAAATGTGGTACATGCAGGAACTCATCTGAGGTTATTCTGAACATTAGTGACACAGCCAATCACCCAACTTGGCTATTATGCTTCCCAACAGTGCACCATACCTCTGCCAACCATGAATATTTGAAGATACGGATATTCCCAGTCTTAGTTGTAAGTAAGGGGTACATGAACCCAAAGGACCAATGGAAAATTTTTAGTATAAACCAAGTATTGCTCTTAACAAAATTGAATCTAACCACTCAGACCCATAGTAATAAAAAAAATCCAGCTGACATTTTAATTAAATCCATGTGGTACATGGCAACATACTGTGCTATTGCTGCCACCACCGACTGGTGTCTGCAGAACAGGCCTTTGTACCACAGCTTCCTACGATACCGACATGACAAGCATGTTTCGGGCAAAGTCTTTACCATGACTGCTCTTCAGATGCTTGTATTTATCTAATTTCAAAATCGAGACCACCACTAAAATCAAATTTTACTTTCAAACTATTGATGCACAACACAGCTTTTGCCCAATTTATTCTGAGGTTAAGCCTGAGAGATCCTGGTCCAGGAACTCAGATTCAGGCTCCAAATGTGTTCTGCTGCAGAAGTGGTTACATGAGCCAGAATAAAATTTAGTTGTAAATCAGTTCAGGGGCAGTTACCAGATTTACTGGTGGGGTCCCAGGTATATGGGCTAGCATACCTTTGGGGGGTCTATAAGTATCACATGCTTTCTGGGCCGAGTCTGAACTTGGGGGTTGGTGGAGGCTTCTGCTTCACTAAGAATACATTGCAAAAGCTCTATCTGACAGTCAAAGACTGGACATGGAACACTATGTGAGCCTAAAAGACAGATATGGGCTGGGCAGTGACTAGGGCAACGGCGGTCCAAGGTAGCCTGGGACTGCATCTTCAGCACCCCAAATCTCCTCAATCGCGAAGTTCTAACCAGTCACTCAGCCTTGCAGCATCTTCAGACAAAGGTGTAGCCTTTTCTCTGGGATCTTCAGTTTACAAGAATGTAACTGAAAGTAATATCAAAGCCCTAGTAAGCTGTGTTAACAAAACCACAAACACACCTAGGGGACTGTCTTGTCATTCCAGACTATACACATCAAGTCTTGTCCTTAAACCGCTGCAGAAGAGAATCAAGAAAAGATTTTGTGAAAGACCAACTCTCTCCTCTCAGGAAGCTTAATACTCTTTGAGGAGGGTAGTAAGCACGCAAGTGGGCTACATAAAACCAACAGCTTCTGAATGTCTTCTGGGTCTGTGTTCTGTCATCTTTTCAAGAGTATTTGTACAGTGCATAGCTTGAATGTCAGAGAAAATGTCTCTCTTTTGAGCTCAGGTTGAGTCTGCTTTCTGTACAGTGTGACAAGGACACACACTCGCTCTAAATCGAAAAACTTTTCAAAAAGAACACCTCCACCGTGGTAGGCTGAGAAGATGATCACATAAAACTGTGGCCTTCTAGTCCACAACTTTACTCCTCAGGAGACTAGACAAATATTGAAGAAATGATCGGAACGGCTGCTGGCCTTATCACTGCAGCTATGACAATGTTTGAACTCCGAGTTGTCTTTACTCTGTTCACCAAAATGAAGGATAAAATACTTTTATTCTTTTAAGCCTCTCAAGTAGCAAAAACTTTTGTGCAAGTACATAGTTTATAGAATTGTAATATATTGGTCGAATGATGTAACATAACAAACGTCCATATACTTGTTTGATCGTTTTTCTGCTTTCAATTATGAAAACACTAATTTTTAAGTGTTTCAATAAACATTTTTGTGCCCAGTTTTTCTTCCTTCCTATGTGTGTGCAACATATGCACACATGTATGTGTGTCTGTAAACCTGTGTGAGCAAAAGAATGGGGGGGTGATCAGATGTCCTGCTCTGTCACTCTCTGCCATATTCTTCTGACAGTCTCTTACTGAGCCTGGAGCCAGGCAGGCAGCCAGCAAGCCCCAGATATTTTCCTGTCCCCCATACCAATGGGGTTACAAGAGCATATGGGAACAACACCCTGATTTTTTTTTTTGAAATGAAATTTATGCCCTGGCAATGCTGAAGCATACATGGGTAGCCCGTATATGGCAGTTCTGTTGAATTTGTCCATATTGGGTTTCATGGTCTAAGTTGATGAGGACTGACTAGGTCTCTTTCTCAAGAGGGCACCAGATCTCATTACAGATGGTTGTGAGCTACCATGTGGTTGCTGGGAATTGAACTCAGGACCTTTGGAAGGGCAGGCAGTGCTCTAAACTGCTGAGCCATCTCTCCGGCCCGAATTTATTTTTTTTTAATGTGGATACTGATGTTTGAACTCAGGTCCTCATGTCTCCAGCTCCTTTTTTTCTATTTTGATCTAGGCTTAACAAACTTCTTCTATTATTCATGCTTTGGTGGATGAATGGTCTGTGTTCAACTGCTCTGCTCTTCTACCAGCTCCATCTGAACTCAGCCACTGGCAACACATAAATGGTTGGGGCTATGTGCAATAATATTTTATTTACAAACACCCATATTTGGGTTCCAAATACTTTTCCTATGCTTTAAATTATTTAACCCTTTTAGACAAGCTATATAAACACAGGTAGTAAGCCTGATGTGACCTGCCAGCTCTATCTAATTTGCCTATCTGTTCTGAATGGTTTTTCAAGATAAATGTCCAGAAATGAATCAAATGGGCTAAATTATACACTGCTGCAGAGTGATACTCATGTATAAATTATATTTTGAATAGCATAAACAATTTCTTTTCCTCTTTGTTTTTTCAGTGAGAAATAAATCCTTTGGTGCTGTCTGCATGTACAGAAGCAACCAACACAGCAGGCCCGTGAGACTGAGTGGGGATGAGAACATGGGCCCAGGTCTGTCAGTGATGAACAGTTTGCTCCTGAGTAGCAGCTGTTAATGCCTCCATCCCACCTCTGCAGAAGGTGGCTTCTGCAGGGAGGAGACACTAAAATCCCGTCCTTCCAACAAACTCTGTGTTCTAGCCCCTTTCTTGCAGCAGGAAAGCATGAGAAGGGAATGCCAAACACTGTTGGGGACAGAACAGGACAGAGACACTGTCCATAAGAAAACCAGAAAGTCACAAGGAGTACAAATGGGGAAATAAAAATATATTCCAAAAAGAAAATGAGAATTCATAGAGAACAACATAGTAAGTGTTCATAAAAACCAAACCCATATTTAACAAAAGCATTTTAAATATTTTAATTGAAAAAAAGGTTCAACAACAACGGAATGAAAAAAACTATATAAAAGTCTACATAAAATGAATATTAGCCAAGCATGGTAGATATACCATAGTTGCAGCACATGAGGACTGTAGGCTTGAGAGCAGGCTGTACTAGAGTGAATTCCAGGTTAGCTTGGGCCACACAGTGAGAACCTGTGTCAGGAAAACACCAGAACCAAACATGACAAACAATGCAAAGGAGTTCTACATGCCAGCCACGTGGAACTTGCCTTTCTTTCTCTTAAAAAGAAGGCATCGTTGTGTGTAGGGCTGAGGGGGCTGCTTGCAAGCCACAGTGTACATATGAAGGTCAAAACATTGGATGTTGGTCATAGCCTTCCACTTTGCTTGAGACAGGGTCTCCTGTTCACCACTGCTGCACATGCCAGACTCGCTGGCCATGTGCTTCCAGGGACTCCTGTCTCAACCTCCTGCACAGGAGCACGAACATCACTCATGCATCCTGTTGCAGCTGGCTTTACATGGTGGCTGGGGATCTGAACACAGGACTTCATGCAGAAAGAGCTTTATTCCATAGCCCGACAGGAATACTTCTCATAGATGCAGTTTAAGTCACAGAAAAGACACAGAGAATATAAATAATGAGACACTAGAGAACACACACACACACACACACACACACACACACACACATGTACACATGCGCGCGCACACTCCCATTCACAAAAGCTGAAGAACAAACGAAATCAGTACTGTTCACTGAAGGCTCAAGGCTGCCTTATGAAGGGATGCTGACTGACCTGAGGCATGCAGAAGAGACATGTAGGTACTGAAAATGCTGACTCTTAACCCAAGGAAGCAGTTAAACAGGACAACACACACGTGAAAATGATCAATGTACACTTACAAAAAGATAGCATACCTTAAGAACATTTCTGAAAAGTGAGCGCACATCTTCAAAAATAAAGAAAAACCTAAGCCACCTATGTCATAGAAAGTAGTCCACAGTTGAGGACTTAAGAAACTATACAAAATAGCTCGGAATTAAAATCTTCATTCTTTATCAGAAATAATCTTCATGGGAGGGACGGTAAGCTGGAAAACTTAATGTATGAAAGAAGCATGATGGTGTTACATTTGTAATCCCAACACTTGGGAGGCTGAGGCAGGAGAATAAAAAGCTTGAGACCAACCCATGGACTACATAGAGCTAGTTCCAGGACAGGCTCCAAAGCTACAGAGAAACCCTGTCTCAAAAAACAAAACAAAACAAAACAAACAAACAAACAAAAAACAACAAAAACCCCAAGCCCCCCAAAGCCGAAAAATAAAACAAAACAGAAAATAATCAAAAATAATGAATAGATAAATATTATTTATAAATAGAGAACACATGATTTCCTTCTCTCCCTTCTTATCCTTAAAAACAAAACAAAACAAAACAGTTATCCACCTGCCCCACTCTCAGAAGCCAGCAAGATGGTGGAAGCGGAGAAGAAGAAACAGACTGTTCACCTACCATGGTATGGACCTGAACTAGCAGTTGTTTATGTCCTGGGGCAGCTGATGCAGCTGTTCCCACCTGAGGCAGTACAGAAGCAGGACTCCCTACTTACGTGCCTGAGAAAGGCCAAGAAGGACATGCCACCCATGGGAGAAGCTCCAGGTGGTAAAGATCCACCTGAGGAACACGGTTATCCTGCCTGGAATGGTGGGCAGTGTGGTGGGCAGCATGGTGGGTGCACACGATGGCAAGACTTTCAAGCAGGTAGAAACCAAGCTACAGGTGAGTTCTCCATCACCTACAAGCCCGTGAAGCACAGCTGGCCTGGCACCCACTCTTCCTGCTTTGTCCCCTCCAAGAAGCCATGGCCAAAAGACTCATGTTCAGTCCCCAAGGAAAACAAAATACAGTTATGACCAAAAATGAATAATGTTGTAGAAAAAAGCCCCACCAAGGCAGCTTCCATAATGTAGGTAAGAGAGTAAATTCTATTTGCTCTGGTCTGAATGATACCAGCTGGCTACTGTTTCCAGCTGATGGCCAAGCTTTCAGAAAATTTGTTGAAACAGCAATGTAGGTGAGCAGCAAATACTGCCACCATCCTCAAAGGATGACAAGTCTCTGAGATCTAAGCAAAGAAAATAAGTGCAGGGTGGGCTCTGCTGTTGTGAAAGGACACGAGAGAAACATCACTGGCCTGTCTCATTAATACCAGGCACACTTACAGCAGGCAAGCCACACTCACAAAGAGAGGCCAGAAAGCAAGATGTGTACATGCATATCGCCACAGTGGGTAACTGTGCACAGCGTCCTAACTGCATCACCTGGAATACCGAGACTGACAGTCTCAGTTATTGATGGAGTTGAGACCCTGAGACATCTCGAGTCATCAAATGCAGACACAGGAAGAAGATACCCTTTTATTTGCTAAGGAAAATTTAAGCCAGGTTTTATGGCACACACCTGTAATCCTAGGTTTGGGGGGTGTAGAGGCAGGAGAATCAGGAGTTCAAAGCCAGCACAGGGTACATATGTGAGGAAGGCTCTACGTGTTTATGTGCATACCCGACGTTTGCATGCAAAGCTAGCCTAGTAACAGTGCATCCCCTTGAGGTCTAATCTGAAAAATAAACAAATATAATGAATCAAGACTTTCTAAGAGGCATTGTAAACTTTACACCTCCAGTATTAAAGATAATGGAGAAGTGTGTGCCAGGGAAACACACAGACACACAAAAACAACCCAATACATCATATAAAACACTGTTGACACTTGAAAATAATAGATGAAAAAAATAACTAAAGATTCAAAAACAAAATCCTCCTAAAGCTGAAGATGCTATCTGGTATATAAAGAAGTATACCACGAGAACAGACTATGGGCAACAGCTTGGCTGGTGCCCCTGGTCTCCTGATCACAAGCGTAATCGAGGGTCTTGAATTGTGATGAACGGCAGTTATTTTATTCAAGGGCGCAGCCCTTGAAGTTCACACACAGTCTCTGCATGGGGCTGCTCTTTCTGAAGCTCCTCAAATCCATATATACCAACACGAACATTCCGAATTAAATGTTCCCATCCTCAGCTCTCCCTTGAGTATGTGGAAAGCCATTCCGCATGCACTTGGATCCAGACCACACGTCTGGTGGAACAGCAATGATGATGGAACAGCACTATGGCTGCCTGAGTGTCTTTCTGTACTTCCATGCACTTCCTAAGCAGTCAGTAACCTTGCTGGCTTCCTCAATAAGGAGGCTTTCATCCATTAAAAGCTCCCGGAGCTACATCAGTTAGAATGAATGCCAGTGCAGACAAACAAAACACTGGCAGGTCAATCCTTTCCCTGAAGTCAATGTTCTATCCTTCTTGTGTGGCCTTTTCTCCATGAGAAGTGTGTGTGTGTGTGTGTGTGTTACATGCACAAGTGTGTGGGAGTTTGTCCCTGTGTACATGCAGAGGCCACTCAAAAAGTTGGAGTCTTTCTCTATCATTCTTTCCTGAATCACAGCTGCTGCTTTGGCTAGGCCGCATCTCATAGTAAAATGTGGATGTGCATTTTGTAATCCAAGCACTGACAGATATCCTTCAGACATGTCTCCTTCGAATTCGCTTTGTGATGCTCTGTCATTACATCTGTCACACTGTGATGCTGTCTATTTCTGATGTCTTCCTTCCACTATTACATGAGCTCCTTTACACCAGCAGTCAGATCGTTACTGTAAACTTCGCACGCCTGACACTTAACAGTCAAATACATTCTGAATCACTGAACAAACAATGCGATTTAGACTTCAGGCCAGACAGATTTGAAAATGTTTCTAAAACTCCTGTTTTAGGCTGGGTCAGCGGAGAAGACTGGCACACTTCAGGGCGGTCCCAGGTTTGAAGTTTTGTTAAGAATGTGCTTTCAGAGCCAGCAAGATGTTCAGTGAGTAAAGGCACTTGCCAACTAGTCTGGTGAGGGCCAAGCCCAGAACCCATAGGAGGGCAGGAGAGGCCCCTTCCCATGAGCTGCCCTCTGACCTCCACACATGCCAGGTACATGTGCCCAGGCACAAAGAAATAAATAACTGTAAGAAAGAATATTTTCACATTTGATTAGTCTATCATTATAAAGCAGAATTAGGTTGCTAATTAACTCACACGTTATATCACATGACTTAAAATCATCGATGCAAAAATATGCATCTTAATATGTTCAAAATAACTTGTATTTTTCCTCTCAAAACTGGGATATTTTAGAGAAGTGCCCCTTTAAAGGAGCTTACATATAATACCACTGTCATTAAGAAGGTCAGCTGGCAGTCTACAGCCGCTCCAAGAACTTGGTGTCCTCGGTGCAAACTTACAATTTAAAAGTATTTTTATTCATAAATTATATATTTTGCATTATGTTATTGGATACAGCTGTTCCAGCCTAAATGATCACTGTATAATCAACTTAGTTTCTTCTCCTTGTCAGCAATCATAAGCAAGATGAAATAAAACTATACTATTCAAAACTTGAAGATGAGCTATGCTCACCGGTCTGAACTAGGTGCATGTTTTGTTACACGGAAGCACTCCTTTTAAGATAATTTGTACCAACTTTACTTAGAGACTGTAAATTCTGCCTTCTACACCGTGGATCACATACTGCCCTTAACCATGCATCTCTGCAAGCAAGGACTGGAGCTGCTACAGCACTTACCAACCAGGACCTGACCGCTCTTCATGGCAGAGCCTCCTGGCAACAGGCCGTGCACCACAAGCCTCTCTCCGTCGGCCGGCTTCCCACTCCTTCTCCAGCTCCACTTGCTCTGATGGACGATTCCCACCAGCACTTCCAGGAGTTTGAGCTGCTCCCTGGGTTTGATGACTGTTAGCTTTTTGGGGTTGACATAAACAGTCACATCCTTGTACCGCTGTTGCACAGTGACCCCGGTCTTCTGGTTGGACTGATGCTTCAGAATGGACACTGGGCCATTGTCATTGTTGTTCTTTTTGTGGTAGCGCTTAGGTAAAAGTCTTTTGCTTTTCAGGATCTTGGTGAAGCGCTTGAGCTTGGGTTCATGCTTCTTTCTTTCTCTGGAGTCATCCTCTTCAATGATGACCTCCTTCTCACTGAACCTGACGTGGTTCACGGTCTGTGTCTCCGGAAGGAGGCTCTCCTCCTCGTCCTCACTCAGTTCTAGGTAAAACAGCTCTCCATTCCTCTGCACACTGTCCAGCCACTCAGGCTCCAGGTCACTGTGGGAGAGAGGAAAGGTCACCTGCACGGTCATCCAACGTGAGAAAGGCAGCCCCACCTTCCCGTGTGGGAAGGGCAGTAGGCATGGTAGTAGAGATGGGGGCAGGGTTAGAGTTTTAAAGAAGGGGGGACGGATCAAGCAGGCAGAGTGTTACCAAAGAAAACCAATGAAAATGGGGAAGGAAAGAACCTTTTCTATAATCTATTGGGCTATACTTTTAAAAATAAAACTAATTCAGGCTCGCACCTGTAATTCCAGCACTTAGGAAACTGAGGCAGGAGGACTGCCATGAATTCAAGGTTAGCCTGGGCTACACAGTGAGTTCCAGGCTACAAAGTGAAACCCTATCTCAAAAACCAAAAACAAAGCAAAACAACAACAAAACTAATTCAGAGACTGGGAAGATGGTTCGGTGGGTAAGGCCTTACAACTATGAGGACCTGAGTTCAGATCCCCAGCACCCACATAAAAAAGCTGGACTCAGGGAAGACATTGCACAGTGGAGTCCTCTGAATTAACATGTTCCCTCTAGGAGGGAAGGAGAGGCTCATGAGATTCAAGAGATAAAGAAAATGTCACATGTCTGGAAAAATAAAAGCTTGACAATTTTAGATTTACAGAAATTTACAGATTTACAGAAAGAGCAGGAACTGCTGGGGAAGAGACTCTAAACAGCAGCTGTAGAGGGGAGATGCTTGGGCCTATAGAGCTGCCTACCTGCTGTGCACAGGGGAGATGCTTGGGCCTATAGAGCTGCCTACAAGCTGTACACAGGGGAGATGCTTGGGCCTATAGAGCTGCCTACAAGCTGTACACAGGGGAGATGCTTGGGCCTATAGAGCTGCCTACCTGCTGTGCACAGGGGAGATGCTTGGGCCTGTGGAACTGCCTACCTGCTGTGCACAGGGGAGATGCTTGGGCCTGTGGAGCTGCCTACAAGCTGTGCACAGGGGAGATGCTTGGACCTGTGGAACTGCCTACCTGCTGTGCACAGGGGAGATGCTTGGGCCTGTGGAACTGCCTACCTGCTGTGCATGCTCTAGGGCTGCAGCTTCTCGAGTCTTCATACATTCTGGGGTGACGCATATACTTTTGAGGTATCTCTGCCCCTTAAAAGTAACCCCTTATAACTCCTGTTAGTGACCCCCCACAAATCCTTACTGACTCACCAAGTCAGACACTGCTGTCTACAGTGAGTAAATACATATGTGTTGTGTCTTCTGAGAAAAATCTCTCAACGACATGGTAACACATGTCCAGCTCCAAGGGCGAGCTCCAGGTCCAGTGAGAGACTCTGTCTCAAAAAGTAGGGTAGAGTGCAACAAAGGCCCAGCAATATCACCTCTGGCCTCTACGTGTGTACCCTTGGGCAAAGATGCCCATAACACCCAAATGTGCTTGTGGACACACGCGCTCATACACACACACACACACACACACACACACACACACACACACACACACACACACACACACACACACACTAACCCAGCCACCGTGTGGTTATAGCTCACTTTGGACATCTCAAAATTCGCATTAGTCATTGAAAGTATTGACTGAACCCACAGAAGCCAGCAGCCTGGAAAACACGGGTAAACGTCCTATCTGCATGGGGAGCACTTGGGATGGCTTCAGGCTAGAATGAAGCCATGCATCATGTACTTTGTTTAGATAACAATTTTTTAAAAAGCAGCATTCATCTTTCCACAAACTGCAACCATGGCCGAAACCAACCAGTTATAATCATAGTTCAATCATAGTTACAGCCTAGCTATAACCTCTAATTTCTGCACAACGCCTCATTAGCAGTAATAGTAAGGCAAGTAAAGCCACACTTTACATAATTCATCCTGTGGCTGTAAAAGAGGTTGTTAAGTGCCCAAATTATTGCCATTAAAATGGAAACAGCATTAAACGGCAACAACACCCATACTGTGGCAATAAACTGATCACTCTGTTCTGTTCTGAGGCACAGTCTGTCTTCCGAGCTGCCATTCTTTAAAGTGACACTGGTTTGTCACCATGTGGGGAGAATCTTAAGCTGAGCACCCAGGCAGGAAAGGGTGTAATCTGTGTTCTAATCATTCACCCAACGGAAGTCTCCTTTGCTTTCTTGAGAGTTTATTAGCAACTCTGGTTCTTGTATTGAATTTCTGTCAAATACTGCTTTCTGAATACCATAAAAATTAGTCCCCAAAATGTCCTATCTTATGACTATCGTGGTCACACACAGTCTGTATAACTGGTTAGCACACACGGTCTGTACAGCTGGTTAGTAACACACGGTCTATATAGCTGGTTAGTACACACGGTCTGTATAACTGGTTAGTACACAGGTCTGTACAGCTGGTTAGTACACATGGTCTGTACAGCTGGTTAGTACACACGGTCTGTATAGCTGGTTAGTACACACGGTCTGTATAGCTGGTTAGTACACACGGTCTGTATAGATGGTTAGTAACACAAGGTCTGTATAGATGGTTAGTAACACATGGTCTGTATAACTGGTTAGTACACACGGTCTGTATAGCTGGTTAGTAACACATGGTCTGTATAGCTGGTTAGTACACACGGTCTGTATAGCAGGTTAGTACACATGGTCTGTATAGCTAGTTAGTACACACAGTCTCTATAGCAGGTGAATACACATGGTCTGTATAGTTGGTTAGTACACACGGTCTGTATAGCTGGTTAGTACACATGGTCTATACAGCTGGTTAGTACACATGGTCTGTATAGCTGGTTAGTACACATGGTCTGTATAGCTGGTTACTACACACAGTCTGTATAGCAGGTTAGTACACACGGCCTGTACAGCTGGTTAGTAACACACGGGTTTATAGCTGGTTAGTACACATGGTCTGTATAGCTGGTTAGTAACACACGGTCTGTATACTAGTTAGTAACATATGGCCTGTACAGCTGGCTAGTAACACATGGGTTTATAGCTGGTTAGTACTCATGGTCTGTATAGCTGATTAGTACACATGGTCTGTATAGCTGGTTAGTAACACACGGTCTGTATAGCTGGTTAGTAACACACGGTCTGTATAGCTGGTTAGTACACATGGTCTGTATAGCTGGTTAGTATACATGGTCTGTATAGCTGGTTAGTACATGTGGTCTGTATAGCTGGTTAGTAACACACGGTCTGTATAGCTGGTTAGTAACACACGGTCTGTATAGCTGGTTAGTAACACACGGTCTGTATAGCTGGTTAGTACACACGGTCTGTATAGCTGGTTAGTACACGTGGTCTGTATAGCTGGTTAGTAACACATGGTCTGTATAGCTGGTTAGTACACACAGTCTGTATAGCTGGTTAGTACACACGGTCTGTATAGCTGGTTAGTAACACACGGTCTGTATAGCTGGTTAGTAACACAGACTTTTCAAGTGTAAATTAATCATAAAAGAGTAAAGCAACAGATTGCTAACGACATCAAAACTAACACTTCACTGGTCTAGATGGTTCCAATACTTGGCATCACTTTAGATGCTCAGTGCCACTTAGATCACCAGGCACATATATCGGGTGCTTCAACCTCACCTCTCCTTGAAGTCAGTGTTTAGCATCTCACAGCTCTGATCTGAAGATTCCAGACAGCTGTGAGCCTCCTGGAAGCCTTTACATGACAAGTGAACAATAACCTTTTCTAAAATTAATTTATTTTTATTTTATGTGCATTGGTGTCGAGTCCCTGGGAAATGAAGTCACAGACAGCTGTGTGCTGGGAACTGAACCCAGGTCCTCTGGAAGAGCAGTCAGTGCTCCTCACCGCCGAGCCGTCTCTCCAGCTCATGAACAATAATCTTAACTGGCACACTCCGGACAGTATGATCAGGTGTCACATCATTTAATTTGATGTTAGCTGTCGGCTTGCTGTATATTGCTTTTATTATATTTAGATATGATCCTTGTATCCCTAATCTCTCCAAGACCTTTATCATAAAAGGGTGTTGAATTTTGTCAAATGCTTTTTCAGCATCTAATGAAATGATCATATTTTTTTCTTTCAGTTTATTTATATGATAGATTACATTGATAGATTTTCATATGTTGAACCAGCTCTGCATCGACCCCAGCTAGAACCCTGGGCAGTGGAGGAGAGGGTGCCTGAACTGGCCTTGTCCTGTAGTCAGACTGATGACTATCTTGAATATCACCATAGAACCTTTGTCCAGCGATGGATGGAGATAGAGACAGAGATCCATATAGGCGCACTGGACTGAGTGAACTCCTAAGGTCCAGTTGAAGAGTGGAAGGAGGGAGAATATGAGCAAGGAAGTCAGGACTGCGAGGGGTTTGTCCACCCACTGAGACAGTGTGCCTGAGCAAATGGGAGCTCATCAAATCCAGCTGGACTGGGACTGAATGAGCATGGGATCAAACTGGACCCTCTGAATGTGGCTGACAATTGGGGCAGACTGAGAAGCCAATAATAATGGCACTGGGATTTGTCTCTACTGCATGTACTAGCTTTTTGGGATCCTATTCTATTTGGATGCACACCTTCCTAAGCCTGGATGGAGCTGGGAGGGCCTTGGACTTCCTGCAGGGCAGGGTACCCTGCCTTCTCTAAGGACTGGAGGGGAGGGGGAAGGGTGAGTGGGGGACTGGGAGGGAAGTGGGAGGAGGGAAGGAAGTGGAAATTTTGATTGGTATTATTTATAAAGTAATAAAAAAGAACAATAAAATAAAATAAAAAAGTACATTACTGCTGACTCCTGAAGCCACTACAAAAATGTGAACTGAAACAGCTAGATTTAATTCCTGTTCTAAAAGAATTTTTTTAAAGTTTGGGTTCATTTTTGACTTAAAGAAGGTTGCAAAGGTGCTCCTGTGTTCCTATAAAACCCTGTTTCCCTGTGTTAACATCTTACCCAGCTGTTACTTGCTTGCCAGTAAGATGCTAATGCTGGCCTGTGAGCTGACTCCAGACTCCATTTAGATGTTACCGCTCTTCTATTACTGTTCCGTTTTGGTTCCAGGATTCCACCCAGCAGATCGTGTTGCTGCTCGTCATCAGTTCTCCCTCGTTTCTTGTGGTTTGTGAGTTTCTCAGCCCTTGCATGATCTCCCACCATCCAACTCTTGGTTAAGGCAATGTCTGCCCAATGCCCTGTTCTACAGCCAGTTGTTAACTCCTATTTTTCTTTTGAAGAAAAATAAAGTTTGTTCAAGGAAGACCCCCTGAGAAATCTCCAATGGGAACAAATGACCCAGATGATCCAACCTTTCAGAGTACGTTTGTTGCAGTTTCCTCTGAGTTCTATATCCAGAACAACCTCAAGACTGCTGGCTGAAATGATCAAGCCTCATAGAATATTCCTGTAAGGACTTGACCACAATCCTAAATTTTCTTTGGGTCCCCATAAGATTATCAGCATCTCTAATCAGCAGGAAGTAGCTACACCCACATTCCCAAAAGATGGATTATGGATGTTTGTTTTTGTTTAATGTGTTGGTTACAAGTTGTTATGGATAATGGTCAGGAAAAAAGCTAAACAAAGGAACTTAGATTCAAGGTTCTTGTTTTGAAAAAAAAAAAAAAGAGGTCAGGCGGTGATGGTGCATGCCTTTAATCCCAGCTCTTGGGAGGCAGAAGCAGGAGGATAGATCTCTGTGAGTTTGAGGTCAGCTTGGTCTACAGAGTGAGTTCTACGATGGGCGTCATAGCTACTGAGAAAACCTGTCTTGAAAAACTAAATAAATAAATGAAAGAAAGAGAGAGAGAAAGAAAGAAAAGGAAAGAAGGTAAAGAAAAAAGGGATATAGATATAATAAGATAAAAAGGTAGATTGTTGAATATTTTTTAAAAGCAACTATTAGTTTTAAATGTTTTACACTGGTTTACTTTTGTATATTGTATATAAATTTTGTATATTGATACAAATTTGAGATTAATTTTGTTAAAACATACTGTACATACATTTCTAATCTTGTTCAAGGTATTATACCTATACAGCTCATTTAACAAAGTAATGCAAATTTCTAGTTCTTAAAAATTATTATTATAAACTGTTTAGGATAATAAAGAAATATAGGTTAGTAGTTAATCACCTAGTATAATTGAACTTGTAGTCACATTAGGTATGTTTACAAGGTCAAACAAAGATATAATTTAGACAGACAGGTCATCTTCAAACACTTCAGAGATATATAGAATATAGCATTTAAGATTTTTTTAATAACACAGGTTCTCCTTTTTTAGGCAATGACTCAGGTCTGCTCCTGGCAGCATCAATCTACTTCAGAGAAGATAATGGGCACTGAAGAAACTCCACATGAAGTTTACTTTCTTTGTGGCAAAAGTAAGCCACTGGGCAAGAAAATGCCCCTGCCTTGACTGCTGACACTATGCTGTCCTAATTAGACAAGCAGGACACAAAATATCCTGCTTCACAGAAAAGTCTGTTGAATATGCTATGCCTGTAGGCTGAAGATGGATGCACCAATGTTGCAGATGAACTTTGGGTGACTGTCCAGGCAGCCAGTTATTTCTGTCATTGCTCACATTTTTTGGAAGTAATTTGCTTGCACTTCCTGCCTATTCAGTTAATATTATTTCCTTTTTGGGTCTCTGAGGATGTTGAAGAGTAGATAGCTATAGTTATAGTTTACCAGACACAGAAAGCAAATTATAATAGAAAGTAAATTAGGTATAAGATTTTGGACTCACCAAGATAGGATAGATAAGAAATATTTTCTCTGAATTTGTCAAATGCAAATGGACTAGACATTATTGATGTATTTATTGCCTGTATATATTGTGTATAGTCATTGTACTCATTGTATATAGTCTTATATATATATTAGTTATAGCCTTCTTTTTTATTTTAGACAAAAGGGGGAAATGTAGTGCCATTTCAATTGTATTTTAATAAATAAAGACTGCCTGAAGATCTGAGAGTAAAACAGTCCCACTGGTCAGCCTTACAGACCAGGTTATGGTAATACACACCTGTAATCCCAGTAGCCACAATGACACGTGCCTTTAATCCCAGTAGCCACACTAGTTGCCATAGAAATTGGGTAGTGCATGCCTTTAATTCCAATGGTGCACACCTTTAATCCCAGCCCTAGAGAGGATTATCAAATGGGAGGAAACAGCTCTCAACACATAGTCTTATTCTGAGATTCCTGGAGGCAGGATCGCCATTTCAGACTGAGGTCGAGGTAATAGCCAGTGGCTGGTTGTTTGGCTTTTTTGGATCTTTAGGTTAAGCCCCAGTTTCTGACCCTGAGTTTTTATTAATTGTGCTTCAGGGTCTGTCCTAGATTCATTTCTGTTGTGTGATTAAACACCCTGATAAAAACAATGTATGGGAGAAAAGGTTGATTTTAGGTCACAGTTCCAGAGGCCCAGATCCAGCACAGCAGGGTGACATGGTAACAGGAAGGAAGGTGTGAACAGGTGCAGGAAGCTGGCCTATCATATTACATTTGCATACAGGAAGCAGAGAGAAACAGCAAATAGGGTTAGGCCATAAACCCTTAGAAGCCCAACCCCAATGACATACTTCCTCCATCAAGGTTTCATCTCCTAAAGGTTTTATAACTCATCACCCCCCCCACCCAGATAACATCACCATCTGGATATCAAGTGTTTAAAGATATGAGCCTATGGGGTACATTTCATATGCAAAACACATCAGGATCTCCTAGGAGACAAGTCTCTAGACAGGCCTGTGACTATCTAGATTAGGTTAGCTTCTGGGTATGCCTGTGACTATCTGGATTAGGCTAGCCTCTGGGTATGCTATGACTATCTAGATTAGGTTAGTCTCTGGGTATGCTATGTCTATCTAGATTAGGTTAGTCTCTGGGTATGCTATAACTATCTAGATTAGGCTAGCCTCCGGGTTTGCTATGACTTTCTAGATTAGGCTAGCCTCTGGGTATGCTATGACTAGATTAGGCTAGCCTCAGGGTGTCCTATGACTCTCTAGATTAGGCTAGCCTCTGGGTATGCTATGGCTATCTAGATTAGGTTAGTCTTTGGGTATCTTATGACTGCCTAGATTAAGCTAGTCTCTGGGTTTGCTATGACTGTCTAAATTAGGTAAATTTCCAGTCATGCCTATGAGAGATTATCTGCACTGGGTTAATTGATGTACAAAGACCTACTGCAAATGTGGATGGCACCATTTCATGAGCTGGGGTTTTTGACTGAATAAAGACGAGAAAGTTGGCTGACCATTAACTGATCTCTGATCCTTGACCATGGATGAGAGGAGACCCACTGCCTCAAGCACATGCTACTATGACTTTCCTCCCATGAAGAATTGCTCTCCCAAACTATAAGCCAAATAAGCCCTTCCTTCTTTAAGGTAAGCATATTGTTACAGCAATGAGACAACTATCTAATACATCAAGGAATTAATATGAATTCTATCTGGCATGTTCAGTAGGCATCAGTCTGCCTGAACTTTTCTGTGGTCCCCTGATAACATCTGAATTTCACCTCTCATAGTCTTCTAGATGCTGTAGCAACCTCAGGTGGACTAAAGTTTTTCTAGCCTCAGTCACCATGGGAACAACAGAAAAGCATGTCTGAGAAGACGGAGGGAGCAGCTGAACCCATAACTAAGCACTCATTGTATGTAGTGTATTTCTGCACCAGGAGCGCAGCTCCATTGCAGCTATGATGATAATGACCCCATTCCTGCTTCTCATCCTGCAGCCAATGGGCACACCTACATACTACGAAGTAGGAATATTGTCTACTGTGGAAAGAATCAAAACCACAGACCAGTGGCACATTCATGCTTATTCCAAGGCTTTAATGTACTTTTATTTTATTCACTGTGGAATGAAATCTTGCTATGTGGCCCAAGCTAGGCTTAGAATTGCAATTCTCCTGCCTCTGCCTCCATAGTTTTCAGGATGACAGGCATGGCCCACTGAACCTGCTGCACTTTTGAAAAGTCAGCTGTCCAAAGAGCTAACTGAATAGCTGAAACACAAGATCCACACACACACACTCCTAGAGGGTAAAAGGTAGAGAAATTAAGAAGAAGCCGACAAGGATCTAGGAAAAGGTAACATTTGAGTGGAGCCCTTTGGTGATTCTGACAAGTAGAAACAGAAAATAGGTTTCAAAGCCACAGAACAGAATGTAAAAAGCTACAGGTATAAAAGAGTAGGTGGACATTTCAGTGCAGGAGAACCCAAGTAGCTCGGAAGATGAAGGTGGGCGCTGGGAAGATGGTTCATTGGTAAGAGAGCTTGTCCCATGAGCATGAGGACCAGAACTAGAACCCAAAGGGTTGGAGGGAAGATGGCCACTTAGACTTGGCACCCCAGCACCGTGAGGTGTGAACAGTCTGCCTCTAGGTTCAGTGAGAGACCCTTTCTTTCTTCTTTTAAAAAGTGTATTCATTTATTTTACATCCTGACTGCAATTCCCCCGCCCTCCTCCTATTCCTTCCTCCATCTCCCCTCCGCACCCCTCTAACCCCAATCCACACTTCCTCTGTTACTGTTCAGAAATGGGCAGGCCTCTCATGGGTGTCAACAAAGCATGGCATATCAAGTTGTAATAGGACCAAGCTCTTCCCTCTGTATTAAGGCTGGGCGAGGCAACCCAGTATGGGGAACAGGGTCCCAAAAGCCAGTCAAAGCATTACAGACAGCACCTGCTCCCATTGCTAGGAGCCCCACAAGGAGACCAAGCTACACAACTGTCATATATATGTAGAGGGCCTAGGTTGGTCCCATGCAGGCTCCCTGATTGTCTGTCCAGACTCTTGTGAGCTCCTATGAGCCCAGGTTAGCTGTTTCTGTGGGTTTTCTTGTCATGTCCTTGACACCTCTGGTTCATATAATCCTTCCTTCCTCTCTTCAGCAAGACTCCCCAACTTGGCCCATGCTTGGCTGTGGGGAGAGACCCTTTCTTAAGGGATCAAGGAGAGTGACAGACAAGTGACCCAATATCCGCCACTGGTCTCGATGAGCACATGGGCACACACATATATATACATATACCACACACACATAACAAAGATGAGATAAGCCAGGAAAAGAACTTTCGAAGTTATCCTAAGGAATCTAAGGATGGGGAGTTACTGAGATTTTGGGTAGAGCAGGAAAGTAGTTTAGAACTCTGCTGTCTTTTAAAGATTTATTTTAAATACATTTTTATTAATTCTTTGATAATTTCACAAAATTGTATTCTGGTCATATTCACCCCAACTCCTCCCCCTAACGATTCCCACAACCTATCCCCACAACCTATTATTATTTAAGGACCCATCATATCCAATAGGCATACAGCCTATGTACTCCTGGACTCAGGGCCATCCACTGGAGCACGGTCTACCTATTAGGGACCATACCTTTAGAGAAAGCTGACTCACCGTTTCCTGGAAACCACGAGCTGATCATAGTACCTCAGGAGGTAGGGATTGATGAACCTCTTCCCTCTCCATGCTAGAATGCTAACTCTCTTGATCTTAGCGGCAAATCTTTAGATCTGGGTGTTAAATTCGGGGTGCCTACAGAATCCAGAAAACCAGAACGGGATCACTGATGGGGAAAAGAATGAAATGGACTTCTCTCTAATCAGTAGAATTGTGTTTGAAAAGTAAACTCTTGGCAACAGAAGCAGAACATCTACATCTGTTAAAAGGAGTGCGAGGCTTTGTGTAAGGCAGAGTAGAAACGGGAGGAGTGAGGGATGGGAGCAGACCACAGGGCCGGGACAACTAGAGACTCACCAAGCCCAACGACATAAAGCAGAAGATGGTGGTAAGAAAATGGGCGAGAAACAAGGAAGAGAATTCTCTTCAACACAGTGAGCTAGAAGTGGAGTAAGGTGAGGTGATAGTTGGGAATCACCATTTTCATCATTACCCTGTTCCGTGCTACTTATCTTATTAAACTACATGAGTTTATTAAAAAAAACTAATTAAAAGTCTGGGTTCAGAACAGGAGAAAAAGGGGGGCTGTTACCTTGAACAGGGCATAACAGTAGAAAGGTATCATGAATTTCAATGAAATATTTTGATTCCCTAAGTTATTCATATCCATGTCAAAACCCAAGAAAAAGGTAAACATTGATCTAGACAAACAATGGAACCCTACTCAGAAAAAAGAGATGAACCACTGCAGGACCGATATAATTACCCCAAGAAAAACAGAAACTGAATACATTTTTACAGAACTCTGGAAAACACAAAGGCGCCTACTGCGACAGAAAGCAAGTGGCTATAGGGAGAGAGGGGCAAGTGGTCTTAGAGACATGGGGAAGCAGCTGGGTGAGGCTTAATGTGTGGCACTGATGGATGTATATGCAGGTTTGCACAGCTGCCTCAGAAAAGTGGCAGAAAATCTCAGGCAGGATTTAAAGGAGCTATTGGCTTTCTTCTCTAGCCAATTTTATTTTAGATAGAAGTTTCCTGGCTTTTTCAGCTAAATCTATTTTGCCGTCACCCCTCGTCTTGCCTGCCAGCCCTAGTAATAATGACAAAAAAGCAAAACAAAACCACTTTAAAAAATTAAAAGTGAATGTCATAAAATCAGCAGCTTCTGGCCAACATGAAGTAATCAATGTTGCTTCGACAAAATAGTAACTGCAGACCAAAGCAAGGAAGCCTGGCATCACTGCTAAGGAAAAGCCTGGTTTCCATTATTTAAGTTCTGAAGCAGTCAGTGGTTCCCTTAAACCAATTTTCCCGACAGTTTTGTCTATGAAGCCTTCCTGAGGTTTAGACATAACAACATCAACCTAAAACCTCCCTCTATCATAACAAGCCTAAAACAAATCTATTAAAAGAATGACCTGGGGCTAGAGGAATGGCTCAGCAAGCAAGGGCACTGGCTGCCAAGCCTGGTGACCTGTGCTTGATACCTTGAACCCACATGGTAGGATTAACTACGTCCAAGTAGTCTTCTGATCTCCATGTTTGTGCTATGGAAACTGTGAGTAAGCACACACACACATGCTTGCATGCACACACACACATACACACACACACACACACACACACACACGCTGCATGCACAGACACACGCTAAAATAATTTTTAAAACCCTACCATAATGTCATCCTAAAGCAACTTCACCTCAAAATTAATAAACTTACTGACAATCATATGCAGGTCAAACTGCGTTTTAACCACAAACATGCATGAAACCATAACTTGCAAAAAAGATGAGTCAGAGAGAAGCTGGAATCCTGAAGTCCAGGATATGTAAAATGTCTGTCTTACTAAGTTTCATGGAGACCACAGAGGTGACAGGTGATTCTTAGCTCTCTGATTCGATGAGAAAAGTCCAGGTTCACAGTCCTAAGCCTTCCATCAGAATGTTCTTCCCAGAGCAGGATGATCAAGCTTGCACTGTGCCTGTTGCTTAAGGCAGTAAATACCTAATATTTTAACAAGATTTGAACAAAAATTTCCCAGGACAGGTTGGCAATTCTACCTTCATGTCATACACATCAATAAGGGGCAGGCATAAAAAAAATCTGAACTTTGGTAGAACTCAAAACACAGACCAAAGGAACACTTTGCATAGGGGTGTATGATCAGGAAAAGGACACTAGAATATTCGGAGTGATTGACGAATGACTAGTAAAGACACAGACACATACATTCTGAATCACGAGACATTTAAAGTTTTCCTACTACAAGGTTGGTTCTCAGGTTGCTCATTTCTAGAAGATCCCACTGGATGCTGGGTGCCCAGTCAGGAGCGAGTCTGGATTTCTAGAGATAGCATTCCTATGCCCTCCTCACTACCCATGGTGTTCAGGCTAACGTGTGTGACTGAGATGTGGAGAAACCAAACGTGAGAATGTCAGTCTAAGGCTTCGCAGAGCACAACTAAATAAGGTTCTGTATCATCTCCTCCTGGGGAACTCATGAAATAACCGTGTCCTGGTTAGTGTTAACTGACAGCTTGATACAACTTAGAGATAATCTCAATTGAGGAACTGCCTAGATCAGATGGACCTGTGGACAGCTCTGTAGGGGACTGACTTGACTGTTAACCCACTGTGGTCCTAAACTATACAAGAAAGCTAGCTGAGCATAAGCCTGCCTGCCTGCCTGCCAGAAGCGCCTCCCATGCTTTCTGCCTCGAAGCTTTGGCTGTGAAGTGAGGTCTTTGGTTTGGAGAGATTGTTGTAGAACAAAGAGCAAGCAGACCTGTCTTCAAGGTCCTGCCTTGACTTCCCTCAGTAATGAATGGTAACCTGGAATCGTAAGCCAAGTAAGCCCTTTCTCCTCTAATTTGGTCATAATTTCCTATTACAACAACAGCCATGAACCTAGAACAAACCACACATTTCTAAAGCATTTTTAAGATGACAATGATAACTTACAAAAAGTTGATATTCTCACATTTGTTCAAAATTTTAAGAATACAATCTATCCCTATTAAGCTTCCAGAATGGATTTAAGCAGGGTTTTCCTTCACTTTTAATGACAAAAAAAAAGTGTTCCATACTGTTCATTGAAGATGTTGTAACTGCTAGTTCTAACTACACATCAGATGTTATTCTAAAACTATGGCTGACTAGTGGCCCGAATGCTTCCACTGCCAGGCATTCACTATAAGCCACCACCAGCTTTTCCAAGAAGTCCTTAATCCACAGCAACAGGTAGGGATTACTTAAAAAATGAAATACTGTGAATCAAAATGACTCATTCGTGGTATTACCAACAATTCTGACTTGAAATAGAAAGCTCTGGGGTTGAATAGAAAAAATACAGCATGAATATCCTGAAGCCAGAGAGGTTGTCTTGATAGTGAGGTGCTGAGGAGACTTCCTCTCTGCTATCTATTTCTTTCCATTAAGAGGAAAGCATTTCCATAGGATAAAATAGTTAGCTTCCAACATGTGTAGTGTCTTTTCCCTTGTAAATACGCAGAAGTCTGCAGGTGGAGAAGGACCTCAGAGGTTGGGTGCATTTGCTGCTCTTGGAGAGGACAGGAGTTCAGGTCCAAGCACCCACACAGTGGTTCACAACCACTGGAAACTCTAGTTCCAGGGATCCAGCGCCTTCTTCCGGCCTCTATGGGGACTGCACTCACGTGCACAAACACACAAAGACACATAGGTACACACAATCAAAAATAATAAAAAGTAAATCTTTTTTTAAAAAAATACTCCGGAGTCCACGTCACAAGTAAGAAGGCAGTACTGCAGTACAGGGTTCAGGAGCACCACAGACATCCTTCACAGAGCCCACAGGGAGGCGGGGACCGCAGCAAGCGGACCAAAGCCGCGCTCCCCGCGCGTGCTCCTGGCCGAGGACCCGCAATCCCGAGGACCCGCCATCCCCGGGAGCCTTACGTGTCGCTGCTGGCTGATGAGCGGGAGTCCAAGCCGCTGGCCCCGGCGTCCGAATCGCCCTCTTCCTCCTCCTGTGAGGACAGGTCTCCCGGGAGCTCGGCCGTGCGCCCACGCGAGTCTCGCCACGCGGGGTCCGACATCGTCACGATCGCGAGAGCTCCAGATGGAAGCACTCAGACCCCAGCGCCAGCCAGCCGCACCTCCAGCCGCGCCGCCATTTTGCCAGGCCGGGCCACGTGATCCTCATGTTCAACTGCGATTGGCTAAAGCGCCGGTTGCCCGGGAGACAGAGAAGCTTCCCGGTGAAGATGCGGAACATTGAAGAGAGCCAATGAGTACTCTTTCCACAGGCTGTGCAATCTCCGCTCCACATTTCCCCAAGCAGAGTGAGGCAGACATTCTTTTCCCCTTTTCTTTTTTCCTTTCCAGGCTGAGTATCTTACAGTTTGTACTTTATCCTGTTTTCTTTTTTTTCTAATTTTTTTACATTGTGATCCAAAACATTTGGCCAGGTTTGTTGTTGTTGTTTTGACAGAGCCTTAGAGATAAAGAGCCTTTGCATTCATGCACCCCTAGGTGCTATTGCAAATATTTCAGTTCTTCCTTTTTAAAAAACTATTTTTTTTGCCCTTCCAACCTTGTATTTTTTCTTTTCTTTTTTTTTCCATGATATTTATTGAGCTCTACATTTTTCTCTGCTCCCCTCTCTGCCTATTCCCTCCCTCCTTCAACCCTTCCCCCAAGGTCCCTATGCTCACAATTTATTCAGGAGATCTTGTCTTTTTACACTTTCTACTTCCCACGTAGAGTAGATCTATGTAAGTCTCTCTTAGTGTCTGTATTGTTGTCTAAATTCTCTGGAATTGTGGTTTGTAAGCTGGTTTTCTTTGCCTTATGTTTAAAAACCACCTATGAGTGAGTACATGTGATAATTATCTTTCTGTGTCTGGGTTACTTCACTCAAAATAATGCTTTCTAGTTCCATCCATTTTCCTGCAAAATTCAAGCTGTCGTTATTTTTTTCTGCTGTGTAGTACTCCATTGTGTAAATGTACCACATTTTTTTTTATCCATTCTTCGATCGAGGGGCATTTAGGTTGTTTCCAGGTTCTGGCTATGACAAACAAAGCTGCTATTAACATAGTTGAGCACATGTCCTTGTGGCAGGATTGAGCATC
>PVIU01009337.1:60587-77118 GCA_004026605.1 Ondatra zibethicus
TGGTATTACTGGGTCTTGAGGAAGGTTGTTTCCTAATTTTCTGAGAAATCGCCACACTGACATCCAAAGGGGTTGTACCAGCTTGCATTCCCACCAGCAGTGCAGAAGTGTTCCCTTTTCCCCACAACCTCTCCAGCATAAGTTGTCATCAGTGTTTTTGATCTTGGCCATTCTTACAGGTGTAAGATGGAATCTCAGATTGTTTTGATTTGCATTTCTCTGATGACTAAGGATGTTGAACATTTCCTTAAGTGTCTTTCAGCCATTTTAGATTCCTCTGTTGAGAGTTCTCTGTTTAGGTCTGTGCTCCATTTTTTTTAATTGGATTATGTGTTCTTTTGGTGACCAATTTCTTGAGTTCCTTGTATATTTTTGAGATCAGACCTCTATCTGATGTGGGGTTAGTGAAGATTTTTTCCCATTCTGTAGGCTGTCGTTTTATCTTGTTGACCGTGTCCTTTGCTTTACAGAAGCTTTTCAGTTTCAGGAGGTCCCATTTATTAATTGTTTCTCTCAGTGTCTGTGCTGCTGGGGTTCTAGTTAGGAAGTGGTTCCCTGTGCCAATGTGTTCAAGTGTACTTCCCACTTTCTCTTCTATAAGGTTCAGTGTGGCTGGCTTTATATTGAAGTCTTTGATCGATTTGGATTTGAGCTTTGTACATGATGATAGATATGGGTCTATTTTCACTTTTCTACATGTTGATATCCAGTTATGCCAGCACCACTTGTTGAATATGCTTTCTTTTTTCCATTTGATATTTTTTGCTTCTTTATCAAATATAAGGTGTTCGAAGAAGTCAAACTTTCACTGTTTGCTGATGATATATGATTGTTTACATAAGTGATCCCAAAAATTCTACCAAGGAACTTCTACAACTCATAAACACATTCAGCAATGTAGCAGGATACAAGATTAACTCAAAAAAATCAGTAGCCCTCCTGTACACAAATGATGAAAGGACTGAGGAAGAAATCAGAGAATCAACACCCTTCACAATAGCCACAAATGGCATAAAATATCTCGGAGTAACTCTAACCAAACAAGTGGAAGACTTGTATAACAAGAACTTTAAATCTTTGAAGAAAGGAATTGAAGAAGACACCCAGAAAATGGAAAGACCTCCCATGCTCTTGGGTAGGCAGAATTAATATAGTAAAAATGGCAATCCCACCAATAGCAATCTACAGACTCAACGCAATGCCCATCAAAATCCCAACAAAATTCTTCAAAGACCTTGAAAGAACGGTACTCAACTTCATTTGGAAAAGCAAAAAACCCAGGATAGCCAAAACAATCCTGGGCAACAAAAGAACTTCTGGAGGCATCACAATCCCTGACTTCAAACTCTACTACAGAGCTACAGTACAGAAAACAGCCTGGTACTGGCTTAAAAACCTATTTTATCTGTGATTTGTTAATACTTACAGCAAGTATTTTTAAGGTACATAATAGCCATCACTGAGTCATTTATTACCAACTCAATTATGTTCAATCTCAATTCATATACTATGCTAAGTATTTGCATATAATGAAGTAAACAGTTCTCCATAATTAAATAAGAAACTGAAACTTAGTTAGGTAAGAATGGTTATGCAGCTGGCAGGCAACAGAGTCAACCAAGAAATGAACTTGAACCATTACAGGACACTACATTTTCTTCTCCAGGTCCGCTTATCTGTGGATTCATTTTCCAAGAACAGCCAAGTGAGAAAGAATTATACGGTAAATTCTTGAAGGGAACGATGTGTTCTAGATGGCACATCACTCTGGGTCATGGTGAAATCTCACACAGTCTTGCTCCCTTCTCTTGGTTCGGTGTAGGCACATTAGCATATGCAGCTCACCCGCTGGTCTCTTCTAGTGGCTGACTGGTTAGAAGACAAGGCATCAGGGTGTCGGTACCACAGTGATTGTGTTCAAGTAGGATGACTAGATCATTCACCTAATATCACTCTGCATCTAGAAAAAAAATACTGGTTTTCTGCTCCTAATATACCACAATCAACAAAGAAGATGCCTGTGACCTCAAAAGGTACGGAGATGTCTCCCCACAAGCAAGCAGTGGACACCAGCAGTGTCCGGCTAATCCAGTAACTTTGACACTGGTTGGAGATGCTCAGATCCCACATGTCGAGGGATCATTCCCAAGATTGCCACTCCAGCCTTACCCTTGAAGATGGCAGTCACAGGCGCCAGCTTGTTTTTACTTGTCTACTGCCTACAACATGTGGCGCCCAGAAATTTGAGTAATCTACTTGAGTGGCTCACAGATCCAGGGAAATCCTTATAGTTACCATTTTATTGTACATCATTAGAAAGACTTTAGATGAAAAGATACACAGGATGAGGTATGGGAAAAGGGGTGTAGAATTTCAGTGATGTCCTTCACTGTCCACTCTCTGAGAGCCTCCATAAGCTCATCAATCTAGGGTCTCTGGACCTTGTCTTTCTGGTTCTTATGAAAATGTAATCACATCGGCCAGATTGCTAACAGGCTGCACAGAAAGACTCAGCAATGTCTGGGTTTATCTATTCTTCTGTATTTCTTTCTTCTAGGAGGGGGCAGGATCCCTCTGGAATGGCAGGTGTCTTATGACTGTCAGATAGGGATAGGTCACTGTATTAAAGATAGGTCACTGTATTAAAGAGAGGTCACTGTATTAAATTTAGTTACATTTCTGATAAAAACCTATATTCTTTCCCACCACTACAGTTTCAAACAATCAGATTTGCCTAAGATTTCATTCCAAAGTACAAACGTGCTTTAGGCATCTGCTTGATAAGTTAGCCATTTGTTTGTTTGTTTGATACGGGGTCTCACTGTGCAGCCCTGGCTGGGCTGGAACACACTATGTAGGCCAGGCTGACCTTACATTCACAGAAATTGGCCTGCCTCTGCATCCCTAGTTCTGGGAGTAGAGATGTACACAGCTATGCCTGGCTGCATTTCTTAAATTTAAAGCAACCTAGTGGAAGTTTAAAACAAAATAAAAGACATTTAAAATATTTTATGTTATGTATGTGGGTGTTTTGCATGCATGTATATCTGTGTACTAAGTGCATGCCTAGTGCCCTTGGAGGCTAGAAAAGGGTCACAGACCCCTCTGGAACTTGAGCTGCCATGTAGGTGCTGAGACTATAACCCAGATTCTATAGAAGAGCAGCAAGTGCTCCCAACCACCATCTCCCCAGTCCTATAAAGACATTTTCATTAGAAAAATCTCTAATTTTCTTCCCCAAGCAATAGTCTATAATTTCTATGAGCATCTATTAATTTTACATTGTGCTCATAAACCTCATAATGTTTTACTTCACTAGAGAATAGAGTCCAAGTTCTGTATAGTCTTTAAAATGCTTTCCCCAGTTCAGGCTGGGAACGCAGGTCATTTGGCAGAGTGCTTATGTAGTATGCAGGAGGCCCTGAGTTCAATCCCCAGCATTATATAAACCAGCTGTGGTGCTGCACATCTGTAATCTCATCACTAGAGAGATAGAGGCAAGAGGAGCAGAAGTTCGTGGTCATCCTTGGCGACGTAGAGAAGGTGAGACTTGTCTGGGATTCATGAAACCTTGTCTCAGAAACATTTTTCCCTATATCAAATAACTGAGTATCACCTAGGAGTTAGATCCTTCATTCCTATTATATATTAACCTCACTAAGGAAGTGTGGCCAACATGTCTGATCAAAAGGAATCACTCACAACTTACTAAAGGTAAGTTTTTGAGACCTTGCCCCACATCAATGGGATCAGCACCTCCAGAGGAGATGCCTATAAATCTCTGTTGTTGTTGTTTTTTTAAAAGATTTATTTTTTTCCTTATGTATATGGATGTGTTGCTTGCTCCACAGAACCACATCTGTACACCCCCAGCACATCAATCTCTGCAAGCTTCACTTTCCTGTTCTGTACATTCACTGCACGGGACTGATAGAAGTATAGTGAATTGATTCATGTAAAATACCTGATTCAAGTCTTGTCAGTAGACTGAGTCACTCTGTAGACTTAGGCAGTTCTCTTGATGCTTCTACATGATGCATTTATTCAAGTACAGCACAACCTTTACAGTACAACAATAGCTCTCTTTTTAAATAGCCTTCCAGATACATCTACCCGAGTCAGAAGTCCTTTTTTTTAATCTTCACTCAATCAAATATTTCATGTATGTATATGTATGTGTATGATATGCATATGCATAAATGCCACCAAATGACAATCTCCTAGAGACATGATGACATGGCTGGCTGTCCCTTCTTTAAACTTCTTTCCTTTCACAAACTTGAATCACAGAAAAAAAAGAAAGAAAAGAAAAAAGATCCTCCATAAAAGTATATTGTAAAAATTCCTTGTAGTAGACACTCCATATGTCAGCTTCCTGGGCTAATTAAGTTCCATCTGTTAGCTTAATGTGTGTGTGTGTGTGTGTGTGTGTGTGAGAGAGAGAGAGAGAGAGAGAGAGAGAGAGAGAGAGAGAGAGAGAGAGAATATGTGTGTGTAACGACCTTGCTTGATCTTTCATACAGACCCACATACAATTTAACAACAATTATTTTTATTCTTAATTTAATTTGGGGGATGTGGTATTAGCAAATTATATCTCTAACTTTATTAATTTTTAATATCCTTGTACGTGTTGGGAAAGGATGGAGAAAGAAAAAGAAAATGGCATCAAGACCTTGTTTAAAATACTCTGTTAGTCCAAGGACTTAATAATTAGAAATCACAAGAAAACTTTAAAGACTTAGACTGTGGTATATTCTTATTTTCTGTTTTTGACTGCATAAAAATTGAAGCTCAAAAATGTTTGGTTTAACATGTAGGAGACACAAAGTCCCAATTTCCATAGATTACCATCTCAGTTAGGCAAACAATACAATTCAGACATAAAATACACCAGATAAGAACATAATTAAATATTTACTATCAGTAGCAGGCTCAAGGGCTCTTTATTTAGTAGCTAGAGAAGCTAGCAATGAAGGATAAATGAAAGCAGGGCTATGGGAGGTGATGTCCAATTAAACCGCGGGGCACAAATTTATGTAAGGGAGCTTTGTCAGGAACTAACCAATATTGCCCTAAGTGTGAACATAGGAATATGCTTTATGAAATGAGAAATAATAGGTTTTAAAAAATTATTTTAAAGTAATTTAAAAAATGATGATAGGTCAATAAATATTTAAGATACTGTGACTTTCTAACATTGAGTTTTCCAAAATTGAAGATGGAATCACAATCTATAAAAGACACTCACAATGCTAAATTTATGTAATGAAGTTATAGTCTGAAATTTTCTCATATGAAATTGGAATCCCTTGTTCATATGTACAGTATTGATTGTTATAAGATCATTTAAATGAGAATAAGGCATAGAGGAGGCTCTAGAAGCAGGCTGGGTAGCTCAGTGGCAAAAACGCTTCTTTATCATGCATAAAACTGTAGGGTCAATCCCCACTTCTGCAAAAACCAAACAACGGGATTAAATTATTTCCCATTCGATCACCCAGTACCTGAAGCAGATGATACCACTCGAGCCCCAAGCCCAGTTCATCCATTCTTATTTATCTTCATTCTCTATCTCTACTTACAAACTATAAATGCATTTGTTGAACTTTTCTGTCATCAGAGACCAGGATTTGCCAACCAGAAGGTTGGCAGGCTCTTAAAGCAGAAATGCCCAGCCTGGGGAATTACTGGTGGCCCACGACCTACTGGTGAAGAGCAAAGGAGAAAGCAACGAGCAGACACAAGAGTTAGGAGAAAATGACTGCATACATGCACGCTGAAAGCAACGCACTGCCTTTAAAAAACCTGTGGCGTTGTGACTTGTGCAGTCCCCTGCAGTGATGGCCAAATGCTGGATAATGCAGAAGTGCCATGCTTTCCTTGGCCAGAGATTGGTGTCCTTTGAGTCTAGAACTAAGGACAAATTGGATGTGGACAAGGTCAGGTTTCTCAGAAGACAGCACTAATAATTTTCCCACCACATGGTGTTATTAAAATTCAAATGTGAGAACCCTTACATCTAATGCCTCACTGTTTAAAAAATAGTGCAGTATATGTTTTATACTGCATTTTCCTAAGCTTTTGATTTTATTATCATTTACTTTAGTTTTTACTTTCAAGTTTAAAAAAGATACTCTATACTATCTTGGCCTTTTGGCTAAGATCAAGTGTAGCATCTGTTCTTATCAGTTTAATATCTGATACATTCTCTATCTGAGGACAATATATTAAATGGATTTTTGGAATTAGGAGTTGAAGTAGGAGCTTACTCCATCCACTCCACACATCAACCTGGTACTGCAGTACCTCCAGGAATGGTGCAAACAAAAACAAATACAAAAACAAACAAACAAAAATGCAAACAACAACAAAAAACCCAGGACACTTTAATTAACAGGGCATATATTTATCTCAGAAAGGTCTAGATACTTGATACATTTTGAATACACACATTTTTGCTGTTGGTAAAAGTATAAACTTCAGATCATCCAGTATTTTCACCTGTCTGCCAGCTTAGGTGTCCATAGACCATTGCTCTAATCCAGTGTCATCTATTGACCACTAGGCCTGGGACAGGCTGACTTTGCTGAATGTCTGGGAGTCTCTAGGAATAGCCTTTCACCTGTGTTTTGTTTTAGAGTCCAGGAGATGGAGTTACTAACATCATCCCTAATGATTGATGTGACATTATGTCCACAGAGTGCTGCCGCATGATGATGTGGGTCTCAGCTACTTTACAGAATGAGTTACTGTCTCACCGAGTTACAGGACTCTGCAACAGAAATGCTTCTCTGAAAGGACTGAATTCACTAGCTGTGTACATAAGCTGCTTTAAAATGTTTGGAAAATACTAATCTATAAGTACTTTGAATAATCAAGATGACCCCCAAACATTAACTTGCTTAAGAAAAGATAACTGAGAGATGCAATTCTGGAGCTTTGCTACTGGCTCAGACAATCTAACCTTTGCCCCCAACGCAGACCAGCTGAATTCTCCGCTCACTGGTGAGCGACTGGCGTCTTAGCGCTGGCATGTTTGGCTCTAGTATCTTTCTCAACCATTAAGCAATTCAGTGCTGCAGGTTTTGAAAACCATGTTTGCAATGGGAAATGCACAAGAAATTAATAAACCAATATCCGGGAGACCCAGCTTTTAAACTTAAACATAAAAATAAAATGAAATAGCCAACTATTTTCTTCAATCTGAGTTTTCTATGGTCCTGGTCTTTTTAAAACATTTGCCAATTTTTGCGGATAACTTACAAGCTACTGATTTCTTTTTATTCTTCATCAGTTTCTTGTGCATATAATGAATTTTAAGCTGTTTAACACCCCTTTATCCTGTCTCACCCCTTCCCTGCTAAAACCCTTCTTCTCTAACTTTCAGCCTCCCACTTTCAAGTCTTTGAGTGTGGGTATAACCCACCGGGTTGAAGCAGGGTTGCCTACATAAGCAAGAGATGTTCGTAAAAGGAAAACATAGAAATGTTGCCAACACAACTTTAAAACACAGATTATGCACTGGTCTGGTTCATGAGCATGACAATAAGTGGATGAATATGATTTAAAGGGTGTTTCTATTGTAACCATACAAACCTTTATATGTGTAAGCAAAAGGTATTTGAAAAGTATGAATGTGTGAAAATATATTCTCATCAAGTGAGAGAGAAACTTTGATACATCACAAGTTTTTAAACAGGTGTTTTGAAAACACAAAATGCCAGCAAAACACAAAATAATAGAACACAGAAAAATCAATGCAATACCAAGATGAGAAGACTTCCATAGTCTTTTAAAAAGAAATCCCTGTGAGCCATGGTCCTGACAAACTGCGTTTCAGAGCCCTCTGGGCTGCTCTGGCAGATGGTAGCAGTTACTTGTAATTCCGATGAAGTGGCTTTTTGGTCTAATGCTGAGCAGGTGTATTCCGGAAATACTCATTCTGAAATGATCACCCTCCCAGGCCAAAGACAACAGTTTAGACATTTTCTTTTGCCCTGCTTCTTTCAGGCAGCCTTGTGCTTTGGGTGTGAGGCCCTGTATTGTTAATCGGTTTCGAGTCTTTTTTTTTTTTCTATTTGACATTTCAAACAAGAAAAATATGAAGAAATTCTATTGCAATGGAGTCTTGTGGAGTTTAAAATAAATTCCCCTTCCAGCTAGGCTAAAATCACGCTGTGAAGGATTTTACAGTGAGCACCACTCGGGGTCACTCCTCAATTGTAATTGTCAAACGCAAGGGGGATTGTCCTTGAGAATTTAACTCCTCCTTAACAGTATTTCATTTTACAGGGCAACAGTTGTCTAGCGGGGTGCAGAGCGGGGTGGGGAATATTTCAAGTTTCAAAAGACTGCTCTGGAGTCGAAGAAATCCCATTTTAAAACCCCTTGCATAATGCCCCCTCCCTCACACTTTCTGCAGCTCGTATGGTTTTGTACAAAGACTTAAAAGGGTCGCTTGAAACGTTTACAGATGAGAGAACTCAGTAAAACGTCCCTGGCAGATATTTACTAAGCTGGCTTACCCGCCCTGACCGCAAACGTATTCAAGAGAAATTTCATTTATGTCTTAGCGAGTCCCCCTCCCATCGTATCTCAATAAGGCCCGAACTTCCGAGTTAGCAACGTTAACTGTCATCCATTTCAGCCATTCACTCTACAAGTCAAGTTGTACTCCGCGTGGATTCCTTTCTCACCAATAAACCCATCGCCTTCAGCGTGGGTTTTAATCTTTGTGAGTCTGGTTTGCATAAAAGACAGGGTTGAATACGCTGATGGAAAGTTGAGATTCTCTTCCTTAGGAGAAGAACTCCTATGTTGTGTAGTTAATGTTCCGCCGCGCGTAGGGGGTGGGGTGAAATTAGATTTGTTAAAACAGAAATTCTTTCTAATCTCACTCACAAAGCCCAGGCAAAGTTCTCAGCTTCCCTCAAATCCCCCCGCAGAAAGTGCAGAGCGCCTTGAGAGACAGCTTTGGCTAGGCATGGTCCTCCTGGAGCCTCGCTGAGCCTATAGGCGTGGGGCTGGAGTCTCTGCTATCCTGGACACCTCAGCACAGACCTCCGGGAGGGGAGCCCTGCACCTAGCCGAACCCCGCCTCTGAGCTCAGCCCTGCCGCACCCTGGGAGCCCGCACTGACCTGTGTAGCAGGATGCGCTGCACCGAATCCAGATCCTCTAGGTTGCGGGGCGCAGGCTTGGGGATGCTGGTCTTACCCCCCTGAAACATGCCCGTGGGGAGCAGCCGCGCTGGCGAGTCTCGGGACGTTGGCGGGTGTCAGCGGGTCCCCAGCTCGACTAAGGCCCAGGATAAAGGACACGAATGCCCAGGTGGCACCGTGGGTCCGTGTGCTCCGGGGTCTCCAGGGGGAGCAATAGCGAGGTCTCTGCAGGTGGGCGATCTAGTGACGCTCCCCTGATCCCCAGGGCCAGGGTGCCTCGCGGTCCCTCTCTGCACCCGGGGTCCCCGCGACCCCTCCAGGCACCCAGCTCCAGGGGCGCTCTCTTGCCTCCTAGTGCGCGCTCTGTGCCTCACCTTGAGTTCACGGACCTCAGGCGGCCCCAGTTTAGGACACCAGTGTCCAGGCGCCGCCCCAGGGCAGGACGCTGCCACCTGAGGCCACCAACAGCCAGGCAGGAGGAGGCGCTTGCGGAATGAGTGAGCAGGCCCGGTGGCTGTGCAGCAGACTGAGAAAAGTGAGTTGGGAAGAGGAGCCAGATGCCCCTATGGGTGGGACTTTAAACCCTTTAACCATATGCAAGCTGGGTTGGTGGGGCTCTTCTTTTCTGCACTCCAGAGGCTGAGGCAGGAGGATAGTTACCAGTTGGAGGCCAGCCTGCTCTATGTAAGAAGTGCCAGGCCAGTCAGGGCTACATAGCAAGGCACTGTCCCGAAACAAACACGCAAAAATCAAAACAAGTGAGTGAGTACGGTGTGAAGGGTGGGCGCAGGCCTGTGACTGTGCTGCAGACTGAGAAAGTGAGTTGGGAAGAGGAGCCAGATGCCCCTATGGGTGGGACATTAAAGCCTTTAACTGGGGTTGGGGTGGGGGAAAGGAAGGGGAAATGGAAGGTTAGCTTAATGTTCAATGGGGGATGAGGGCTGGGGGTGGGGATGACCCACGAGAGACTTCAGGATCTGCTCTGAACCTGAGTCAGAATCAGATAGAATGGTAGAGAGAAGGAGAAGTTGGAAGGTGTTTTCAAATGTGGACTAATTGTAATTGATAATAGATTAACTTTATACTCCTGATTAGATGGGACTTCGCTTGCTTTGTAGCCAAGTCGTCGCGTGTAGACTTTTTTCTCCTGGATGAGTTTTTCTTGTTCTGGCTGCTAAGTGGGTGAAGAGTGTGAAAGAGAGTAGTTTCATCTACTCCACTCTCCTGCCTGCAGTGTTTCCTTGGCTTGTTCTGCACACTCGTCTGGTGTTCTTCCACCTAGTATCAAGAAACTGAAGGGTTTGTCCTTTGATCCAAGGAAGGAAACAAAGAATGTGATGCTTATAAAAGTATAATTTATCAGAACGAAAATCTACAAGATAAATTTCAATAATGAATGTTTTTAAATGTTCGTTCATGTAATGATGTGATCTGAATTCATAGAATGCCATTATATGAAATTTAAATAGAATGTTTGATGTCAATAAAATAATTATGATTCAAATTTATGTGAATATTCAAGATGCAAATTTGTATGTTAAGTCTGTATTCGTTATTTGTCTCTTTGCTATGACAAAAGACCCCACAAAAGTGGTTTAAAGAAGAAAGGGTTTATTCTGGCTCGTGGTTGGGGAGGAAGGCATGGCAATGGGAGCAGGTGGTGGCTTGTCACATGGCGTTCCAGTCAGGAAGCAGAGGGCCATGGAGGGGATGCTCAGCTCGCTTTGTCCTCTTATTAGTCTCTGTATCCCAGGATGGTCTCCCCTCTCATTTCCAGACATGCCCAGAGTTGTGTTTCCATGGTGATTCTAAATGTAGTCAAGTCATCAGTGTGGATCATTGATCTCATTGTCCTTTGCTAGCCATGGAATTGAGGTCTTCTGATGCTGTTATACATTGATTTATGTCACCCTCAGTATAATGGAGTTCTTAACCCCTATGACCCTAATGGGTCCTAATTTAGAAATAGTCTTTGACATATAGCAAAGATGACATTATACTGAATTAGAGTGTTATTTAATCAGTCAGAGGGGCTTTATAAGACAGAAAAGTGACTGGGAATGGCTCATTGTTGAAGAGTACTTGCTGTTCTTGTAGAGGACCTGGGTTTGATTCCCAGCACCCACACGTGATTAACAACCATCTGTAACTCCAGTTTTAGGGGATCCAATAGCCTCTTCTGACCTCTGCTTGCACTAGGTACACAGACATGCATGCAGGCAAAACACTTGTGCATAGATACACGTGCAGCTATTCACGCACACACACACAAAATATAATATATATCTCAATATGAAAATAAAAGAACAGGATCAAGAAACACACGGAAGGAGCATGACAATACAGAGAGAGAGAGAGAGAGAGAGAGAGAGAGAGAGAGAGAGAGAGAACGCTGTTGGATAGCAGATATGAAGTGACAAATCTGTACGTGTGGTAGTGAGCTTTCCGTCACTACCATGAAAGACCCATGGAAAAAAGATGGCCCCATCTGATCAGCAGGTATGCGTACTGCCTTTAGGAATGTCTGATGTGAGTAGCAGCAGACACTTGGATAAGCAAATCCCTTGCCTCGTCACCAGGAAGCAGAGGAGGAGGAGGAAGAGACCCACGGTCCCTTGAAAGGGCTCTCTTCTAATGACTTAGAATCTATGTGTTCAAGGTTCCTCAGTAACACAACCCTGGGAACCAAGCCTGAAACACATGAGCCTTTGGGGTCAGTCAGTGACTGCACTGAAGCGGGGAGCAGTACCAAAGTTCACGGGCAGCACCAAAAGACAGGCATGGAGCCAAGCATCCTCTAGAATCCCCGAGGGGTCACGGTCCTCCTAACAGCTTCAGGTCTCCAAAACAATGGAGAGATACATGTCTGATGTTTTAAGTACGTGATGTGCACCAGCTATTTGGTGTAAGTCCAGAGGAGTTAGCACAATTAGCTTCTTCCATGTGTGAAATGGGAGTCAAGATCATCTGCCGGATATGACAGGGACCAAGGCAGAGGTCTGAGGAAAGCACAGGAAAGGTGAACTCTTGGGGCCAGAGGGAGAGGTTGACCAGAGTAACAAACATAAAGAGATTTCCAGGCCTTTTGAGAGCTGTGATAAGCAGGGTTTCCGAACATTCTCCAAAGGTATCACACTGGAATCCACAGAGATTGAAAGCACAACGACTTAGCACACTGGTCCTCATGGTGCAGTAGGCTGTGGGATGTGGAGACTGTTCTATGAGAAAGACCTACTTGCGAGAGTCCTGAAGAGCGAGAGCTTTGTGTGACCGATGGCCAGAGAGAGTTGACGGGCGGGGACAGAGGTCTACGTTGGTAAAATGCCTGTCTTGCCAGCATGAGGACGGGGAGCTTGATGCTCAGAAACATGTCAAAACAGCTGGGTGGCCTGCTTGTAATTCTAGCACTGGGGAGAGGTAAGTGGATCCCTGGTGCTTGGTGGTTAGCCAGCGCAGGTGGAGAGAGCCTCCTGAGTAGAAGTCTGTGGAGCTGTGGTGGCCTGGGGGTAGAGTGCTTCAGGGGAGTTAGCTTTAGCAGCGGAGAGTACAAGCTGGCTGCCATCCTGGAAATGGGACATAGGCTTCACAACCACCTAGCAACTGCATTCTCCCAACGACCTGCACAAGCTTGAGAGCCCCTCTACCGACCCTGATCCTTAAATGTTTTAACCCCACGGAAAGCTTGGCTTTGCTCTGTGAGACGCTAAGCAGAACCCCTGGTTTCACTAGACTTCTGAACTAGTTGTTCAGGGTACAAAGTTAGTGTATTTTTGTGTATCAAGAGAAAACGAACACGGGGCATTTTCAGGGGTGCAGATGGCAAGTTGCCCATGGAGCAGATACCACCCAGTTAGCTTGTGGGCAGGAATAGCTTTAGCTGTGCTTGGCAGCTGCAGGGCAGGCATGAATTTCTCCACACCACACTCTCCTGGGTTCCCTGCTCTTGCTTTTTTTTTTTTTTTTGGTTCTGGTTCTTTTTCTTTTCCTAAACCATAAAGGTTGGGACTCTTGCCCCCAAACACACAGAAACTTCCTTCAGAGGTCAGAAAGGCTCTCATGTAGGATAGACTCCTCAACTCAACCTATCTTCCAAGGTTATAATCAGGACTTTCTCCTACGGCACATTTATAGTTAATAAACAAAGGCAGTCAGACCCTTTGAGAAGTTGCCTCTGAGATGGAGATTTCCACATACAAAGTTTATTGGAAAATGTAGGGGCATGAAGGAGGGGAATGAAGGATTCTCGTGGGCAGAAGGAACACTTAAACTAGAATATGGTCTCAACAAATATCCAGCCAATTCTGTGTCCTTATCAGGGGATGATCTTGCAGTACCATCCTGAATCAAAGCAAGCAGGATGGGTCCTTGCACCCAGAAAGGATATTTGCTTAGCTGATTCTCTCCAGTGAAGGTTGTTACATGGCTACAGCAGAGAATCTCAGCTGTCAGTCGCCAGCAGGATGAAGAATGGATGGTTCCTGAACGAAAGGGCAAATGGGGATGAGAAGGGATTAAAGACAGACTCCACAGCATTTAGCTGAACACAGAAGAAGCTCTTAAGCCTATGTGTGGAGGTGCATGCCTGTGCATGCCTGTAATCCCAGCACTCAGGACATTCGAGGACAGGCTGGGGCACAGAGAGACAATTCATCTTAAACAACAGAAGGGGAAGTAGAAGAAAGAGAGACAGAGAAAAGAAGAGGAGGTGGTGGAGGAGGGAGTTAGGCAGAAGTTTACTAGTCAGACATGGACTTCTCTGCCAGAGGGGTTTCTCAATAGAGGTGTTAACAGCTGGTGAGAATGCTGCACAATGGGGACCAACATTAAATCAAAGCCACAACACCGACAGATGCAGCCTGAGTGCTTTGAGACTTCCAAAGCCCTTCTCCAGCACTCCTGGCTGCTTCTGAAGTCCAAGCCACGCTGGCTCACCTGTGCAGCATTCCTGCAGAGACCATCTGTGTAGTCTGTGCCTTAGGAAGAGCATGCAGCACAGGGCAACGAATGCCAGTGCTCAGTGGTGCTGCGCTTGCACAGCTAGCACATGCGGAGCCCTGGGTTCTATCCCCAGCACAGTAAAGGAGAAGGAAAGCACGGAGTGGTCTTACCCCCCGACTTCTCTCTACGTGCTGGATGCTATTTTGCCCTTCCGTAGCAAACACATATGTAGCAAGTCTAGATCTTACAAATATGCAGCAAATACCAGGTGTGGTGGTGCACACCTCTAATCCCAGCTCTTTGGGTGCAGAGGCAGGTGGATCTCTGTGAGTTCCTGGACAGCCAAGGCTACATTGAGAGACTCTGTCTCAACCAAAACAAGCAAACAAACAATGCAGAAGTGTCTTGATCTAATCTTTACAGCTTTACCTCCAAAGGTTGACTTTCTTCGGATTTTGTCATCTACAAAGCACACTCTATTTTCCTTTGAATTACACCAGTGAGGAGGGACCTTTTAGTCTAAAGACGACTATACGCTGCAATCACTTATCAAGAGAGCATCGGTTCTTACCTATGCGTCTGAGGTCTGTTATTGCACTGCAGTGGAGGACACCGGAGTGGTGGGGTGCCTGGTAGAGGTGCCAGGTATTCACTACAGAACAGTGAATGTAGTTTTTTTGTTTTGTTTTGTTTTTACTTTTTACTCTTTGGGAGGCCTGCCACCCAGTTACTCCCCTGCCACAACATGCGCGCGCGCGCGCACACACACACACACACACACACACACACACACACACACACACACACACACAGACTTATTCTAACTTATGAATGCCTGGCCTTAGCTTGACTTATTTCTAGCCAACTTTTTTTTTTTTAACTTAAATTAACCTGTCTACCTTTTCCTCTGGGCTTTTACTTTTCTCTATTCTATATCTCCTTCTTTCCTTCTTGTTTCATGCTGGCTGGGTGGCTGGGTGGCTGGGTGGCTGGGTGGCTGGGCCCTGGTGTCCTCTCTCCTCCTTTTCTCACTCTTTGCTCCTCTCTTCCCCTCCTATTTATTCTCCACCCACCAGTGCCATCCATGTCTCTCCTGCCTCACTATTGGCCATACAGCTCTTTATTAGACCAATCAGGTATTTTAGGCAGGCAAAGTAACACAGCTTCACAGAGTTAAACAATAACAACATAAAAGAATGTAAGACATCTTTGCATCATTAAACAACTATTTCACAGCATAAATGAAATAGAACACATCTTCAACTAATACTCCACAACAAGTGAAGGTAGGAAGGGAGGAGAAAACAGAAGGAAGAAGGAAGTCAGGGCTTTTTGGACACACAGCACCTGTGTCACGTGGATGCAGAGGAATATTTACATATTATGAATGCAATTGTATTCAGGATTGAGCTAGTTAAGACTTTCTCCTGTTAATGTTCTATGTCTGTGTTTTCTTTCAGACATTGCTAGACATACTGGCAATAGAGTATCTTTTTGTAAGACTGTATCTTCCTGTTGCTGTGCTAAAATAACTGACATTGGCAAATTAAGGAAGCAAGGGTGTGTGCTGTCTCCCTGGTTGATGGTATCCAGTTCACCACGTCAGGCAAGACAGTGGCAGGAACATGGGGCAGCTGATCACACTGCGTTTGCACCAGGAAGCGCAGCCCACTTCCTCCTTTTCTTTCAGTCTGGGACCCCAGCCCATGGAATGATGTCATCCTCAGCTAAAGCAGACCTTCCTACCTCATTTCACCCAACTAGAAACTCCCTGACAGACCCCCAAAGGTGTGTCTCCTGGGGACTCTTGGTCCTGTGCAACTGACTAGCAGACTTAACCATCACAGTAAGCTGATAACAGTTTAGCATTTCTGGGTTTTCCCCTCATGCCTATCACTGACTTTATCAATATTTCATTTCCTCCTTCCCTCCCTTTCTTCCTCTCTACTTCCTTCTCCCCAAGCCCCTTCCTTTTAGCGTCAAACTTGCCGGCTATCTTTCTGTTTCCATGTATGTCCCATATGCTGAACACAGATGTGCATGTCACCACGCCCAGTTTAATTAATATTCTTGAGAACATATTGCTGTGCTAACCTTTAGAAACACTTTTCAAGGCTCTCATGCAAGGCTCCTTTTCCATCTTCCTACTTGGGGGTGGGTGGGAATTGGGGCTCCATCATCAGCTGCCCAGAGGACTGAAAGTCCCCATCTTTCTCAGGAGTTGACTCTTAGCTCTTATGCACTAAACTCTGTCTGTCTGTCTTAGGCTATTTGCACTGCTGTCCAATAGGCACCCGCATCTCCACAGCCTAATATTCTCTTGTACCATTCAGAGACTAATGAACAACATTTAGGTGTTTTCATCTTTAGATCTATGAGAGAGAGAGAGAGAGAGAGAGAGAGAGAGAGAGAGAGAGAGAGAGAGAGAGA